>JAJMDM010000004.1:0-234225 GCA_030573555.1 Hanseniaspora hatyaiensis (nom. inval.)
TACCAAACCAAGAACATTGTTGAATTCCACTCTGACTACATCAAGATCAAGAACGCTTCTTTCCCAGGTGTTCAAATGAAATTTGTTTTGGAACAATTGATCGAAAAGGTTGGTGCCAAGATCTCTGGTTACTCTCCAGTTCCAGTCCCAGCTGGTAAGCCAGCCAACGCTCCAGTTGCTGACTCTACTCCATTAGCCCAAGAATGGTTATGGAACGAATTAAGCGAATTCTTAGAAGAAGGTGACATCGTTGTTACTGAAACCGGTACCTCCGCTTTCGGTATCAACCAAACCAGATTCCCAACTAATGCTTACGGTATTTCCCAAGTTCTATGGGGTTCCATCGGTTACTCTGTTGGTGCCATGGTTGGTGCTACCTTTGCTGCTGAAGAATTAGACAAGGCCAAGAGAGTTATCTTATTCGTTGGTGATGGTTCTTTACAATTAACCGTCCAAGAAATTGCTTGTTTAATCAGATGGGGTTTGAAGCCATACATCTTCGTTTTAAACAACAACGGTTACACCATCGAAAAGTTGATTCACGGTCCAACTGCTCAATACAACATGATCCAAAACTGGAAGCACTTAGATATCTTACCAACTTTCGGTGCCACTGACTACGAAGCCATTCCAGTCAAGACCACTGGTGAATGGAAGAAGTTAACTTCTGACCCAGCTTTCAAGAAGAACTCTACCATCAGATTGATCGAAGTCTTCTTGCCAGAAATGGATGCTCCATCTTCTTTGGTTGCTCAAGCCAACTTGACTGCTGCCATCAACGCCAAGCAAGATTAAGCTAGCGCATGATTTTCACCACTTATAGATGAACGATAATAAACTTTATACCAAAAGACATGAACTTATATAACTAAATATAAATAAAATAATGATAGTTTCTTTTTTTTGTTAACAAAAAAAAACAAAATTTAAACAAATAAAACGTACAGCTAGTTGTTTGAGTGTTAATGAATCTGCTGAATCATGATTATTTCTTTTCTTAAAAGCACCAACCACGACAGTTCTGTGCCTTTATTAAGCAAATCTCACTGAATTTTAAAAAATATTAAATGGTTTATATAGTTTTCTGATTATTATTACTTTTTTTTTTTTTTTTTTTTTTGCCGCTTATGCTGTTCCCTTCGTTTCAGATAACATCACAACTTTAAATTTAAAGCAAATACATGGACGGAGAGAAGCCTAGCTGAAGATTATCCACCAAACAACCAAAGCATCCAGCCAAAAACACTTCGAATGCAGAACGTTTTTGTCATTGACGACAACAGTCTGAGTGACAACAACCCAGTAACAGTATTCCATGATCACAATAACAAGAAATACCTGGTGGATCCGTTCAACGACCTGGTAAAAGAAGAGCTTGAGTATCACCACAACATCCGGGTGTACTCCAACATGGAGCTGAACATCTTTCCAACAACAGACATTAAACACAACGTAAATGACAGGATACTTTATAGAAAGGGCATACTCAAGGACACGCTTATATGCACACGGCCGTTGAAAACGCCGTCAGATGCGGTGAATGCAAGAAAAAACGATATAGAAAAGACATATGAACACATAGAATTCAACCTGAAGGTATTTGGCATCAATCAGGACACAACAAAAGTTGCAGACACAAGTAACCAAAAAGGGCTGCTGAACATCGATCTGCTGCTTGACAAGGATATGCTGATCCCGAACATTCTTAACCGAAGCGTGTGCTTTGGTGTTGACAAGTGCACGCTTTTCCAGAACAGCAACATCTGCTTTGTGGAGGTCAGAAACGACAGCACAGAAATGAAGTACCTGCTGATATACGACCTTTTGAACGACTGCCTGCTCAAGGACGGCAGCGGCTTGGACATGAAGTTCGAGTACAACAGCATACTGTTTCTTGACTTTGACAACAAGAAGAAGTTTGGCATAGTCGACAGGATGAACGTCCTGAACGTGTACAGACTAAAGACCGACAGCGTGACCGGGTGCTGCTACCTGCGGAAGCAGAAAAACGCCTATGCGGACTTCAAAGTGCCTGACAACAAGGGCGTGTTCTTCAAGGACGAGATGTTTTTTTGCATCAGCGAGAAGAATGAGAACCAGCTGATCAACTTCCAGCTGGAAGGGCTGGGCAAGCCAGACCGAGAAAGCGAGGCTGCAAAGCGAAGCACGATGCCGCAGATGAATGTGCTGAAGGCCCACAGCGGCAGCATATACAACGTGGGGGTGTCGAGCGGTGCTGGCTGGATCTTCACGACCTCTGATCGCGGCACGCGGCTGAAGCTGTTTGCCCGAACAGGCGACAAGCAGAGCGTTTACACGGCGGTAGGTGGGTTCCGAAGGGGCCTTGAGCCGTCGTTGAACTACGAGATAGGCTTCAGCAACGACGACAGCGTGATGTACAGCGTGAGCCACAAGCGGACGCTGCACTTCTACCTGCGCAGAGACGCTGAGACAGGCGGTGCCCAGGACAGCCTGCGGAGCTTCCACGTGCTGAAGCTGTCGTCGCGGCTCACTGACGACACGTGCAGCGTGCGGGTCATGCGGGTGCAGGGCGAGAGCGCATACGTGGTGTATGTGGTGTGGCGGCTCAGCGGGCGGGTGGAGGCTTACCGGCTGGTGGTGGGAGGAGCGTGTGCACGTGTGGACTGGGTGCTGGCGTACTGAGTGTGCGGTGAGAGTGCCCACGGCTGGTGTTTTTGGCCAAGAAGGAAGCAGGTCTTCGGGGTAGAGCCGCAGAAGAGATGTAGTTACGTGGAGAGGGCCGATGAAGAGATGTAGTTACGTGGAGAGGGCCAATGAGAGATTTGCTCACGTGCAGAGGGCCGATGAAGAGATGTAGTTACGTGGAGAGAGACACTGAAGAGTTGTACTCACGTGCAGAGAGCCGCAGAAGAGATTTGCTCACGTGCGCACCCCAAAAAACCATCCCCTCGCGCTCCCGCGGATCACGCCATCGCCGCGCTAAAAATACCCCTTGCTCCAGGCCCGGTCTAGAGCATATCAATGCACCGTTTCCTCAACAATCGCACACGGCTCTGTGCCTGCACCGCCACAGACCATCTCCCACACACAAACAGTCTCCTATATACAAGCAGTCGTCTATATACTCGCCCTGAAACGTGCGGCACTGAGCTCGCACTCGTCCTCCTCACACGGGGTCACGCCTATACGCAACCTCACGCCGCACCTTTCCAATGTGCTCTCGCCCGTTGGATCTCATGCGTTGTTTGCGCGGAGCGCAGCACTGAAAATTTTTAGGCAGGAAAAAATTCACAGGCTTCGAGTGCGGAAGTTCTTGATCCCAGATCAATTCTAGGCCCAGTATTGCCCATTTCTTAGGACAGGCAACCAAGAACAACCAGCCTCGAAGAGCGTCAGCCAACCAGCACTCAGACAAGAAGTTTACAGACAACCAGCACCCTTGCTTTTTTTTTCGCAACACCCTCCTCACCATGTACGGTCTTCCCCTGTACAGCAGAAAAACCAAAGAGAAGTGCCATGGCTCCAAGCAGAAGTGTGAAAAACCAACCAACACCTTCCACAACATGTCTGTTGTTCTTGCAACAGTCATCCCCGTTGTGTGTGTTTTTCTTTTAGTGCTCTGCATCATAATTTATCTTTGGAGACGCCACAAGAAAGAAGATGCTTTAGAAGCTGAGTTCGACAACAAGGTCGAAGAAGACATCAACGAGCTCTACTACAAACAGTCCATGGAAGCCAACGGGGTCTCCTCCGCCATTGACAACCGCGACTCAGAAGCCCCATCGTCTTTAGACAGTGCCCAAGGCAAGCAGATCATCTCCAGAAAAGACACCGATGCACAAATGCCGGCAAAGAAGAGTGTAGTGTCGCTAAAAAGCAACATCAAAGAGCAGAATAACATCAACTTTAAGGAAAAAGGGAGACTGGCCATTGTCAGGCAAAGAATGAAAGAGCTGGAAAACCAAGGCAAACTTGCCCCTTTATCCAGCAAAAACAACACTTCTCTTTCCCTAGCCGACATGGCTGCTAAGGACATGAGCCACTCACAAGATGATTTATCCTTTTTCAGCCGTCCTGTCATGAACAGAGTCAACTCAAGCACAAGTTTGTCATCCAGCAACTCCAAAAAGAGTCTTTTGACTCCAAATGATGATGGTTTGAACATTCCTTTGATTCCTACTCAAAGTAGACCTTCTATTCATAAAAACAACAGCAGCTCTAACATAATTCCAACATCTAAAGACCACAGCACTAGTAAAAAGTCCTTCGCTGGCGACGAAAAGAAGGTGGATTCAATATTGCTGAATTATAACAGGTTAGAAGATGTGAGCGAACATGATATGAGAGACTATATGAAGCATTACGACAAGATGATGGGTATGTCCAATTTGGAAAATATGACTGGCAGTTTTCCTGGTGGAAGAGTTCCTTCTCAAATATTACAAAGAAACAAGTTCTTTCCTAAAAACCCATACAACAGATCAAACACAAACAGCGCTTTTGTCAAGAAGTACGTGTCTCCTGCCGAAAAGGCAGAAACCATGGCTTTGTCCAAAAAAGAAATCGTTGAATCTGCTAATTCAAAAGATAAACCAATGTCTCAAACTTTGCGTAGCAGATCTGTTTCTGTTGCTTCTGACATAAACTCGGAAGAATTCAAAACTCCTAAAGAGTCTGTTCGTTTTCCTTCAAACAATTCGTTCCGCGGTGAGGATACAAACGAATCAATTCAAAATGATAACTCTCAGCAATCAAATGTTTTGGATGACGAGCAGCATGATGAAACTATGATTGATAGCAATCCGTTTTTGAGTGAGACTGAAAAGAGAGAATCCAAGCTGTCAATCAACAGAACTGTTAGCAATGCAAGTAACTTCAACACAAGCAAAAAGTCCCTATTCCAAAGCCAAGATGAGCTAGCCAACAAGATTTTCTCAAATGATGTAAATAGGCACATTTATGCTAATATCCCTGCTAACAATTCAGGATTGCTGCATGAAGTTGAAAAATATGGGTACAGAAAAGTTACTGACGCTTTAAGAGATATCAACGATGCTGAGGACAAAGAAGATGTTGCTTTATCTCCAGATCAAGAAGAGAATATTCAAAGAATGAAGTCCGTGTACAAAATTTACATGGAGAAAAATGCAGGAGATTTTGAAGATGGTATTTCTGAAGATGAAGATCAATTGGGTGATTTGAATTTTTCTGCTCCAAACAAAAGTAACATTAATAGACAAAGCTCTAAAGTTGCTAAACACACATCTTCTATCTACTCTGATTCTTTCAACAGCAAAGGTTACAACATTCCTCAGGCTGCTGGTAGTGAGTTTTCAGAAAGTGATGCTAACCAGTACCAAACTCAATACTCAGAAGACTTTGATGAAAGCACAAGAGACATACCTAATCCAGAATTGTATACCGATTACTACGAGCTAGATCCACAATCAGAGCAGTACTATTATTATGATGCTCCAAGCCAGATACACTTTTACTTTGATCCAATGTCTCAACAGTATTATTACTATGATGAAAACCAAGAGCAGTACTTTTGTAACATTGAAAACCAGGTATACTTCTATGACTCTATCAATCATATTCCATACTACTACGATCATGAACAAGAAGCTTATATTTATTTGGGCCAGCCTGATTTGGATAACACTCAGTTCCAGCAAGAAAATGTCCAACAGCCTTACTCTTTTAAAAATCTACAGTTAGAGCAGTATATTATTGAAAAAGAAGAGGACCATCCCGAAAGAATGGAGAATATACAAACTTTGAGAAATCCGTCGAGCATGGACAACATGCCTGGCTCTTCGATGACTAATTTTAATACTGGGAATAATAGGAAAGTTACACCTCACAGACAGATCAAACAGCAATTGTCTCAAACATTTGCCTATGATCCTTTGGAAAATAGAGAAAACAGTTACGCTCTGAACACAGATCTGTATGCTGCTGATCGTTATGGTACAGAAAATATAAACAATAACAGTTCTAAAAAATCAGCGGCTTATAAGATATCAAGAGAAAGTATTGTGATGACAGATCCGTTACAGTTTAGTGGGGCCAAAACCAAGTTTAGACCTGCTGGATCAATTAAAAACTTAAGCAGTTATCTGCAAAACAATCCTAACTCATCCAATCCTATGTAACTCAAAAAATTAAACTTATAACGACAAAAAAAGACGATTAAAATTGTGAAAGAAATTAGTGCTGGCTTCTTCAACTAGATGTACCATATAAAACAAGTATTACTATATAACTATGAACAGACTTTAATGTGTCTTTAAACAAATGTTTTTCTTTTGTTTTTTGCAGAACGCTGCTGTTTTGATAAAGTAAGAGGACAAGCACTCTAATAACTTGCTCGTAGAAAAGCTGAAAAAAGTACGAATTTGCTTGGTCTTATAAGTATGCTGCAGTAAATGTTCCGCTAAAAGTCTTAATATATAACCGGAAATGGCTTTATTCAAAATCGTCTTGCTCGTTTCTGTATTTTTGTATAACTTTCTTGATTTTGGAATTGTCTGTCCAGGTAACGTAATCCTCCAAGGTTCTTGTGATCAAGTAACTAGGATCATTTATCAAGTTGTGGCCAACTTTTATGTGGCCTTGCTCTATGAATTTAACAGCATCAAAAATAGTTTCAGCCATGTGTGTTTTGTATACTATGTACGCTAGTCTTCTTCTGCAAACACTTGAGACGTTTAGCTTATCCATGATTTCAGAAGGTGTAGCTTTTTCGTTGGTCAATAGCCCCATTTTAAAAAGCTTGTCTATGAGTTGCTTTTCATGCTTTATTCTGTATGGATCGTTGGCTGGCAACAAGGACAGCTGGTTGACTAGTTTGTGGATTTTACCGACAATTTTGTTGTACAGGAAATAGTCTTCTTGTTTGGTTAGATGGTACTTTCTTATGATGGAGTTGGCTTTTGAGTTGTCCTGCTTCCAGTTGATAAAATCAACCTTTTTCAAAAGCTTCTTTTCGTGGAATTTCAATTGTCTGGCCATGCTGGTATGTCTGTTTCCAAAAGAAAATATATGTATATGGTCAAGTGTGGCCTTGCTGGTGCTATTGTCGTTCTATTTTTTTGCTCTTAATTTTGAAATAAAGCCATTATTACCAGACTGCAGTAATCAATAGTGAAGATTAAACCCCTTGACTACCTTTATCTTGCATTAATACTACCATAACACACTATTAAGCAGTCGTGACCAAGAAAAACGCAGCCTAAACAATCCATCAGGCTCCCGCCAGACGAGGAGAAAAAACGGAAAGAGAAAATTTAAAATTTAAAATTTAAAATTTGAAAAGTGAAAAATTTCAAAATGAAAAAAAAAAAAAAGAAATTTTCTATCATTCGGTCACATGACGTTGCGGACTTAGGAAACGGAGTTAAAGAAAAAGTCCAGCAACTGGTCACATGACGCAAACGGACTTAGCTGGACCCAGCAATAAAAAATTTTTATTTTTCATGCACAAACTATCGCCTTGGCTCTTCCGCACGCATGTTCTGGGTTGGAAAATTTTTTTTTTCACTGCTTCATCTCTGCAGATTTGTTAAGTTGGCTACCTCACTGGAGCCATAGACTGGCAAGGAATAAACCAATAAAACCAGTGCCAACCAGAACCACGTCAACAGAAAGATGAATTTTTCCTCTGTAAGCAGAAAGCTTTTTTCATACTCGGCTTTGAACTTGAAAGCTGTTGGTGTTGCCAAACCAATTCACATAAACCTTAAGGAACTGTCCTTGAACATGATCACCAAGGAAAAGTATGAGCTTTTCAGAGAATACGACGACTACTATCCAACAAAAATTTCTACAAACGAAGACAGAGACATCATCAAGCTAAAAGGGCCTTTGTACGACAAGAACGGAAACGAAAACAAGCTGTTTTTGACTCAGGTACTGACTTTGAAAGGAAACGCAGGCGAATTGTCAATGAAATTCCCAGACTTCATCAAGTTAGAATACCAAATGGTTACTTCTGCCGAAGAGGATGCTGAAAGCAGCGAGAATAAAAGCAGTCAACCAGTTGACGCTTCAAAGCTTCAAGGCGAGCATGACAACGGTAGAAGAATCCTTTCTCTTTCCATCCAAGATCCTACATCCAAAGTTCAAAAAACAATGCTTGGTACTTTGAGATCCATTTTAAACAACAATATCGAAGGTGTTCTTGATGGCCATTTGGCTTACCTAAGATTTGTAGGCCCTGGTTGCAGATTCATCATACCTGAAGACGAACCTAATAAACTGGTCCTTAAGAAAGGTACTGCGTTCCAAAAAAGAACTGTTCCTTCTGACTTAAGTCTGGAGTTGAAGTCACCAACTTTCTTATTGGTCAAAGGAATCGACCTGCAAAGAGTCAATGTTTTTGCTAACTCTATTCATAACATGGTTAAGCCTGATCCTTACAAAGGCGCTGGTATCCATTTCAATGATAGAGTATACCTGAAAAAGACAAAGTCCGGTAAATAGTTTCATAGTTAGGTTTAAAAGCACTTCAGGCATCCAACTTTCTGTTTTATTTTTTTATTTTTTCTTTTTTTCCATTATTATTGTTGTTGTTGAGACAATTGCCTTTGAAGCATATTTGAAAAAAACCAAACATTCATGTTCTACGATGGTGGCGCTAATAAGAAATAAAATTCGTGCAACCAAAACATGTTTATGTAAAAAGAACCTGCGTTGCAATGTGATAACTGAAATGTGTAGTTAACAATAAAAAGCTGACAAATAAAATAATACACCTGTATATAGACTCTTAAAACAATATATATATATATAAGAGAACCTGTAAACACATTTTTGTTGAATAATGACCTATTTCTTTCTTTGTTTTTTCCACTTGAAAATAGTTTTTCCATCATCAGTTTTGATTTTCTTTTTAGCACCGTTTTTCATTACTTCCTTCTGCAGATCAAGGGTTTCCAAAACATCTCTTAACTGCTTTTCTCTGTCAATGTAATTTTTCAACAGTTTATATTTTTTGAGTTTCTTTTTATCCAAAGACTCCTTTTTCATAATATCATCTACCTCTCCTATTCCGTTATTGGATTTAGCTAGCTGATCTATAGTAAGTCTATTTTCGGTTCTATCAAGCAAATCCTTATGTGTGTTTAATCTTTTTGCCAAATCAAATTCACTCAAATTGGTATCGTTGTCTACAAAAATCTTATGGTTTCTTTCGTTTTCCATATTGAAAAGCAAGGCTTCCTTTTTCTTCATTATTTGCTTCAAGTTTTGTTGTTGAAGCAGTCTCAAGTAAGTAGAGTCTTGGGTTTTCAATAGCTTGACTTGATCAACAGACAGGGTTCCACTTTCTTCTCTTTCCTTTATCAAAAGCCCGCTTTTTGCGTCCATTTTCTGGGAGTTCATTTTGTGATAGTACTCATCAGGATTTCTTTCGCTGGCTTTGGATCTCAGTATTTTAAGGGTATTTTGCTTGGCATGGTAATCTTTGGCTCTTTTCGTGTAGTCTTTGTGTTTTTCCAAGAAACCAAATTTTGTTCTCGACTGTGTTTGAGATCTTTCTCTGTGCTGTTTTTTCTGTGCGTTATGCACTAGTTTGGCCATGTTTGGTGTATTTTAATGGCTATTTTTTAAATGATAAAACAGCTGGTTCAATGAGATGCAGTGCTGGCAGTGAAAACTCAGTCCTGGGGTGTTTTTCTTATGACTCTTGTTGCTTTATTGGGTTTTGTTTGAAACTCTTATTTGCTTCATCTTTTTTTCAAAATAGTAAGAAGTTAGTTGAGTCAGATTAAGTACATCGAACACAATTAACTTAATCTTTTAATTTTTCAGTTTTTTAAAAAAAAAAAAAATTTGCTTAGTTCCTCTTCATTTTGTTTCTGAAAAGAGTAATCGCTGCAAAGTTTCTTTTTTTGCACTTTTTTTTTGTTTAACATCATGTGACACAGACCACTAAGCAAATGGCTATGTCCCCGCTACCAAATACACTCACGTGATACACTATCTTTTTTGACGTTATTGACGTTCTAATTTTTTTATTGATCAGTCAAATGAGTTTATAAAAGAGTCTTCAAAGGGTTGAATGAATCAGTTCATGTATTATCTGATGAAGAATGAAACTAGCTAGCAACCATCAAGCATTATACACAAGCTGCACTTTACCTAATCTGGGAAATGCCAAATACTTATTATAACCTCAAAGACTTTCACAGTTTTATACCTGAGCCAGTAAAATCTTTTCACAACGAAAAAAACAGCTTTGGAGCAAGCCCATCAATAAACAACACTCTTTTTCAAAACAACAATCTGGGATTTGTCAACAGTTTAATTTTCTCACTTATATCTTCGGCAAATAACAAAAAGAACGCAAATAATTTGTTCATCAACACGAATGACATCTACCTAAAACTTAAAAGTGAGCACACACAGCATGATCAGAAAACAGCAAAAAAAATAAAAGGCATCTATCAAATCCAGGAAGCCCAGCTGATTCATGATCTTATAGGTTTTGTGAGCAGTTTGGAGAACATCGAGGTGAATGTCATTTACATCAACAACTTGTACACACCTAAAGATGAGTCTTTTCTGCAAAACATTGCTTCCATAGAGGCTTTTCATAAAAAAAACCATTTCTCTGATAGCATCAGTAGGTTTCAAATCTGTTTATTTATTCCCAAGTTTGACAACGAGGAAATAACAGGCACAGATATGCAGAACAGATGCTCAATGAAAATCAACCACTATTTAAACAGAATCCAACAGTTCAATTCCGACAGCCAAACAAAAAACGAAAAAAACCAAAGCATAGGGATCATAGTGTCAAACATTGAACTGCTCAATTTGAATCCGTTCCTGAAAAAGAAGTTTTGGCTTTCGTGTTCAGGTAACGACACTCTGCAGTTTCTGTCGTCACGCATTGCCCAGAAAACAAAGATAACGTACTTCAACATCTACCTGAGCTACCTGCAAAAAAAATGGACTTCTTTTAAGGCAACAAGCAGCCCAAGCAACTCTCAGTTTTTCAATCACAAGCTGAAACAGTACATCTTGGACATCACCGTGCACTTGAGGCTGCACAGGTTTTCTGTGCAGGGAAAAGGAGGTGGTGTAGGCTCGATGTCTCTGAACGACTTGATACAGCTTTGTGTGTCTTTGAGCATTGCTGACAATTTGAATGACAAGCTGGAAGCCTTCATGCAGTCAAACGACGAATATGTCCAAAACCTGCCCAGCCTGCTAGAAACGTTTTTTGAGCAGAAAAACTCGTTCATCACACCTGACATTGTGAAAATAGCCTCGAGAATCTACTTTCCGTTCAAGCTGCAGCTGTCTACATCCAACCTGAAGAACCCAAGGGCCAGGGATTTCAAAAAGGACTATTCTGTGGGGTACGGCTCGGACAAGGGCGTGGTTGATGAGCTGATAGACAATCTTGATGAGCTGCACCTGATAAACGGCTGCGAAAACGACAATATTCTGAGCCAGTACCCCCTTGAGGCCATAATAGTTGAGGACGTCCTCAAGCACATATCGACGTCCTTCTAGGTGCACGCATTGTCTGGCTGCTTAATCAGCGGTCATCTGGGCCTTTGTTGCTGTTTCCTCACCGCTACACAGAACACTCAGTTCATGTTTGTTTTTTCTCAGTCCTTTTTTTTTTTTTTTCACTTTCCCATGGGAACGATATTTGTTTTTAAAAGTCACGGTTCTCTTTTCTGTTTAAGTATTCAGCATGCTCTCTAATGGTACTTCCTGACTGTGCCTTGCATACATCGAAGTGTGTGTTGGTTTATATATTTAAGTGGGATAGCAGAAAGCATGTCTTGAGCATAATCACTGGCCAAAATAAAAGAAACCTCTCTCCAGAAACCAAGTAAAGTGGCCAGGACTCCGTCTTAGCACATCAACAGAGCACTATTTTTTTTTTCTTTTAAAAAACACCAAACCAAAAACTCCCAATGGTTTTCCAGCCAGTCCCTCAACAACACAGCACCAAGCAGTCTAAAACCATGCAGCATGGGAAAATCATAAGCATTGCCCACATCCCGGAGCTGAAGGCAAAATTTGATGCCGACGAAGTGCCAGTAAACGATGCTGGAGAAGTCATTCCAGTGAAAGAGTACGAGTACGACTTACCTGCTGATCCCGAGGGAGACTTGAAAATAGACGAAAACGGCCGTTTGCTAGGAGGCAGAGCGTTCAAGTTCAAAACTTTTTCCATAGGCACAAGATCAAGCCCAGACAAACTGTATGCTTTGGCTTCTGACGTTGCCAAGGTCTTTGACTACAAAAGAGCGGCTGTTTTGTTTTTGAACCATAAGCTGTCTTTATACAAAGCATACCTTACCGAAGAAGACAAGCAGTACTTACTTGAGCACACAGATGTTCTGACCAGCATGACTGCCATGAACTTACAGAAATCAGTTCTGATTCTAACGGCTAGATCCTGTTTCAAAGAGTTTGGGCATAAAAGCATAGTCAACGGAAAGCCTGAAGAAGACGATTATTACACGAGCACTGCGCCATATCCAAAAGACGATCTAGATGTGTGCAGCAAGCCTTTGCCTGAAGTTTACCAATGTTTGAAAAAGTACCTCGACAACCCATCTGGCGAGGTGCCACTGCCATCAAAAATCAGCTTTGCAGAAGCAAAGCCAGTAAAGGTTACTAAGGTTGAAGAAAGACCAGACCCAGCACCAGTTTCTCAGAAAGAAAATCTTTTGTATCAAAATGTCATTGGCAAAAACGATGTTAAGCGCACTGCGGCAATTGACTACAACAAGCTTTCCGGATTGGAGTACTATATGGACACGAATTTGCACTTCAGTGCTTTGAAACGTACCAAAGCTGAAAACAAAAGCAGTGAGGATGCAGACGACCTGAGTGCAGCCATGCAGCCGTCTTTAAAGCGCGTTTACAAGTCAGACGTGCTTACGAGAAAGAGAAGTGCACTGCTAACCGAAGAAAAAAGCAGGAGAATACTGGATGTTTTCAACATGATGCAGTCTAACCTGAACATTTCCCTGAACGCAAACATGAACCAGGAAAACTGGGTGTACATGCATGCAGATGCATGCTCAAAGGCAAACTATGACATATACGAAAACCGTGAGAGATGGCAGTTCATTGCCAACAGGGGGCTGAGGGATGTGTACACTAATGCTCTCCATGTTCCCAAGTTCACCCAGCCGACCAGAGTACTGAGCAAGCAACTGAAAAAAAATAGCGCTGACGAAACGTTCACGACGAGTGTAAGCATCAAAGACGACGACATGTACAAGGTCAAAACGGGTTTGAAAGACCTGCCGGGGCTGGGGAAGATGCTAGAAATGATCAACGACAGCGAGGTAAAGGATGCTGTTGACGCCCAGGTTGAGTATGAGCTAAACAACTAGGGCTCTCTGGGCTTGCACATGACCATATTCGCGCGCACTCGTGTACTAATTAATATATAAATTTTATATATATGCATATACATACATACTTATATATATATACACCCCACTTTTATATGGTCTTCATCTTCAGCATCATCTCTCCGTGCATTGTCTACCGCCTGGAGAACCGTCTCCATCACCGTTAATGCCTTGTTTATTCACTTTGCTGCCCAGGTCACGTTTATTACATTTGTCTATTAGCAAATTGAATGGGAAAAAAAAGCGAATGAAAAAAAATTTTCTTATTACGCATGTATATAGAGTAATAAGGTGAAATTACTAGCACTTTTTTAAAAGAAGGGTGGCGAAATGAGTTAATTGAATAGTCTTTTTAGGTTGATTTATGGTCAGTTGGGGAACAGGCGTTCTGTTTGAATTTTTGAAAAAGTTGACTCATAGAATAGAATTACCTATTGAACAAAAAGACACCAATAAAACCCCAAACAACACTAATTTAAAAAAAAAAAAAAACCTCACAGTTTTATATTTACTCACTATTGTTGACTAACATACACCACGAAACTACTTTGTTCCAAATAATTTCGCCCAATGTTTTTGAATAATAGATGCAGTCTGAAAACTGTAAGACTTTACACAAGGAACCTTGCTGTTTCTCATTACAAACAACAGCTTGCGTACTCAACACATGTCAGCACATACGCCGGCTTTAAGCACTTCCCTTTGAGCAGCGGGGCTAGAAGACATTTTGCAGAAGTGCCTAACGGCAGCAAGCACAGCGTAGCCAGTAATGATGCAAGATCTCATGCCATGTTTATGTTTTACAACTTCTTCAAGTTTTTAAGAGCCAAAGATGACGAAAAGGTCCTTGAGAAGCTTGAGCAAGCTGTTTTAGATAAAAAAGATGTCATTAAAGGGCCAATCGAATATTCCATAATCAAGCAAGAGCAAAAAGACACTCAAAACAAAAAAGCAACAATCAAGTCTGCTTTGACTGAATACTTAACTGTCACCCCTGTTGCCTTTTTGGCTTTGTATAGAGAACCTGAGTTTATAAAATATTTGAAACAGCAAACTGTATTTGAATCTAAGGAAAACTATCTGAAAGAATTGGACAACTTTGCTGAAAAAACCGAAAGTTTAATAAAAAACTCTTCTCAAGAAGACCCTGACTTGCAACTAATAGAAATGTCTCAGCACGAAGTTGTTGATTCAGAAACATGGCACCGAACATTCGAGCAGTGTGACTATGACTATGTTCAAGAATTAAACGGAAGAATGTTTATCTTAAACACTGGGTTGACCTTTTTGTCTATGTACAACCAAAGCGCTAACGTAGACATGGATAAACTGAGTTTATTAAATTTCAAAAGCAATGATTTCTTTGTTGAGTTGATGAGCAAAACTGCTGCTGATGTACCTCATGAAATTTCTTCCAGATCTGAGTTTTTTCCACAGGAGTTTAAAAACGCCAAGTTACAGCAGTCTGTTTCTGCTGAAACTGTTTTGAACAACTTTGATTTTAAAAAATTCACTGATCCTCAATCGATGCAAGAAAATTTAGACAAAATGAAATTGAAAAACCCAAACATGAAAATTATTGAATTAAAATTGCCAAACATGAAAATTGTTGCTTTGGTTGCTTTGGTAATTCTATTCTTGTTTTCCTTGGGCTCTGCCCCTGTTCCTGGTGACGACAAGACTTTGATTACTTGGCAGCAATTTAAGACAGACTTTTTGGCTAAAAATTATGTTGAAAGATTGTTTGTCTACAACAGAGACTATGTAGAAATTAAGCTAAGTCCATCTGGAATGAGTAATTTGGATACTACTGTCGGTAATTATAGATTTGTTATTGGTGATATTGATGTATTTGAAAAGAACTTGGAAATTGCCCAAAACGATATGAACATTCCACCGGCTTTAAGAGTACCAGTTGTTTATTTCAACAGAGCAGTCACATTAAGAGATATATTTGTTTCCTGGGGTCCTACTATTTTAATGGCTGCAGGTATGATATACTTGTTAAGCAGAGGAGCTAAAAACCTGAAGTTGAAAGGATTGGTGCCAGGAGGAGAAAAGAAGAAGTTTGAAGAAATTTTAAATGTTGAAACCAAGTTTAAAGATGTTGCAGGTTGTGATGAGGCCAAGCAAGAAATCATGGAATTTGTATATTTCTTAAGAGACCCTGAAAAGTACGAAAAGCTAGGAGCCAGAATCCCAAGAGGGGCTATTTTATCCGGACCACCAGGTACCGGTAAAACCCTTTTGGCTAAGGCCACTGCTGGTGAAGCTGGTGTTCCGTTTTATTCTGTATCAGGAGCTGAATTTGTTGAAATGTTTGTTGGTATGGGTGCTTCAAGAGTAAGAGATTTGTTCGATACTGCTAGAAAGAATGCGCCAAGTATCATATTCATTGATGAAATTGATGCAATTGGGAAAGCCAGAGGCGCTAGTGGAGGAAACGACGAAAGAGAAGCTACTTTAAATCAAATTTTAGTTGAATTAGACGGGTTCAAATCAGACGATCATGTAGTTGTGTTAGCAGGTACAAACAGATCCGATCTGCTAGACAAAGCACTAACAAGACCAGGAAGATTTGACAGACATGTCACTGTTGACAATCCTGAGTTCCATGGAAGAAAGCAGCTATTTGAGTTGTACTTGAAAAAGGTAAAGTATGACACTCAGATTGATTCTTTAGTTGACAGACTAGCTGCTTTAACAGCAGGGTTCTCCGGTGCTGATATTTCAAACTGTTGTAATGAGGCTGCTCTGTTTGCCGCTAGAGACAAAGCGGATGCCATCACTTTGCATCACTTTGAGCAAGCTATAGATAGAACAATTGCTGGTTTGGAAAGAAAAACAAAGCTTTTGACTCCTGATGAAAAAAAGATTGTTGCTTATCATGAAGCTGGGCATGCTATTTGCGGCTGGTACTTGAAAGAAGCTGATCCTTTGTTGAAAGTTTCTATTATACCAAGATCGCAAGGTGTTCTAGGTTTTGCACAATATGTTCCAGGTGACAAGTACTTGATGAATAACAATGAGTTTTTGGACAAAATCACCCAATTGTTGGGTGGCAGAGTGTCTGAAGAGTTGCATTTTGACTCTGTTACGGGAGGTGCCCATGATGACATTAAGAAGATAACCAATCTAGCTAGATCAATGGTTGCTCAGCTAGGAATGAGTGAAAAGGTCGGATGGGCGTTTTATGGCAAAGAGCAAAATTCCAGTGATTACACCAAGCCTTTCTCTGAAGAAACAGCGGAGCTGATAGATCAAGAGGTGAAGAGAATAGTTGATGAGTGTTATTTGAAGTGTAAAAACTTGCTGACAGAAAAGTCCGCTGAGGTTGAGATAATTGCTCAGCAGCTGCTGAAAAACGAGGTTTTGTCAAGAGACGACTTGATCAGGCTGCTGGGAAAAAGACCGTTCCCTGAGAAAAACATGGATTACATCAACAGTATAGGAGAAGGAAAAGATAAGAAATAAGTGTTTTCTCTTGCTGTGGAGAAGACTTGACGAAAAACAAAGAAGCTGCATAGCCTTGTTTCAAAATAGGCTTTTGCGATGTTGCTGGCTGCCCAAGCACCCAGAAGGGGACACATACATGTACATATTAGCTTCATAGTGAAAATAAGATTATATATATAGAACTATAAGCTCCGAATTGAGAGAAGAGAGCGGTGTCCGCGAGCAGCGTGCTCAGTGGGCAGCATGCTTAGTCATCCATAGTCATCCTCGGTCAGCGTGTTGATCACGCTCCATGCGCAGTCGCCCTTCCGGCAACTTTTTGTGCTGGTGCGCGCTCGGTCGTGTGCACCGAGAATGTTTTCCCCATACGCCGTGGTTTCTGCTGAGCGTTATCACTGAACCAGCCGCCCAACCGCTTGATCAGCCGGCAATAAATAAAAAAACAAATAAATGTTCAACTAAATAAGCAAATAAATGATCAACTGGCGAGCCTAGCAAACTAGCAGCTCTTCAGCTAATCTGCCAATCCTGCCTGCCTTCCAGCTCGCCTCGGTGTTTTCAGCCATTAATTCGCGTATTTTCCGAGCTTGGAAAAACGCTGCGTGTTTCCGCGGCTGCTCTCGAATTAATCCCGCACGCTCCTTTTTTTTGTCTGGCGCTTCTTTGTGCCATTGTCACCTTTCCCAATGCGCCAATATTAATATATTTAAATATATATACATATATATATATATATACATCGTTAGGGATGGAATTGAGCAGCTCTGTGGAGTCACGGACTGTCATGACTCTGGTCATGTGTCAAAGATATGCACTTTAAGGCTCGAGGTCATGCTTTTCTTTTTTCTTCTTCTCAAACTATCACTTCTGATATTAAACATCACCTTCTCACAAACCAAACGCCAGCTCATCCACCAACAGCAGCGCACAAACCACAACTATGGGAGAATCAGACACATTAATAAACATCAAGGTTCTCGAAGAGAGGAACCACAAGCACAACCTGAACTTGCCAAAGGGCCCTATTTTGGCCGCTTTGTATCTAGGATCCTTCTTGGCTTCTTTGGACAACACCGTAGTCGCCAACATGATGGACACAGTGGCCAATGAGTTCCACGAAAGCAACAAGAAGCAGTACATCGCAACCTCCTTTTTGCTGACAAACACTGCTTTTCAGCCTTTGTACGGTAAGCTTTCTGATCTTATTGGAAGAAAAAACGCCTTGATGATTGCCTTGCTGTTTTTTTGGATTGGGTGCCTGATAACTATGGTTTCCCAATCTGTAACTCAATTCTCCATTGGGAGATTCATATGTGGTATGGGATGCGGTGGTGTCAACTCCTTATCGAGTATAATTGTTTCAGACATTTGCGACGCCAGAATGAGAGGTATGATGCAAGGCTACTCGAATTTAGTCTTTGCCGCTGGCCAATTTTTAGGAGCCCCAATTGGTGGTATAATCATTGACACTATTGGCTGGAGGTATGTTTTTGGTTTGCAAGTTCCCTTGATTATCATATGTCAAATTTTAGTTTATTTCAACGTCAACATCAGATTGGCTCATGTTCCAAAATACGGAAAATATTCATGGTCTCACTTGAAAAAATTGGATATTGGCGGTACCCTTACTTTGACCTGCACCATTGGTTCGGTGCTAATTTTGTCTTCTGATGACGGCAGCATCACCACTTTTGGTAAAAACATTCTTTACTTGTCTGGGCTAGGATTCTTTGTCTTATTTGTTTTGACCGAATTCTTCTGGGCTCCTGAAAGATTGATTCCTTTCGATGTTTTAGTCGGCAAAACCGGGATTGTTTCTTTGATTATCATCATTTCATCTTTTGTCACTTTTGGTGATGTATTCAGAAAACCTTTGTACTTGCAGCTGATGCAAAATTTCAGTCCTTCTGACTGTGGGATATTCACTGTTTTCACATCATTCTCAGCTCCGGTTGCATCCTTTGTTACCGGTTTTATTACCAAACATACCAAGAAAAGTGTTGAGTACGTATGTTATCAACTGTGCCTATTTGCGGTATCTTTACAACTAGCCTCTTTTGTTTTGGAAGTTATGATTGTTGAGCATCTAAAACCAGTATTAGCTTTACCTTCAAACGAAATAACTAGTTTGCAAGTTTTCAATTATTTGGACTCGGACAAAATGCTATGGAAAATTCTATTAGCCATTACAACAATAATGAACGGATATGGATACTGCACAATGCTGGTATCTACTTTGGTTGTTGTTGTCTTCACTGTTGACAAGTCTCAGCAGGGAACTGTAACAGGTTTGTTCTATTTGTGGAGATCACTAGGTACAGTTATTGGAACTTCTGTGATTTTAAGCACATACGAAAAAGTTTTGAATCATAAATTATTCCAATATCTAGTTGTCAAAAAAGATTCTTTGGCTAACTATAAAAAAATCATTCATGATTCTTCCCAAGTCAGAAAGCTGTATGAAGGTAACGAAAAAATCACTACAAAGCTTTTAGACATTTTCCAACAATCTTTTATTGTTTCTTACATTCCACAAATAATTATTCTGGTTGTATGTAGCATCATGACTTTGATATTTGTCATTGAAATGAGCAAAACTTTGAACAGCGAGGCTCCCGAAGAAGATAAACTTGTAGAAGAAAGTATCTAGTATTTACATATTCATATCTACATGTATATATTCTTGATTAAATCAATAAATGCATTAATTTGTTGGCAACTGCATTATAAAATGTTTATTTGAGTAAGAAAAAGTGGAGTTAACCCAATAATTAAATATTCAAAAAAAGAAGAGTACTGTATATACGATGATTGTATGTATTTTAGTGCTGTTTTTTAGATTTTCCAAATATTTTCTTCAACTTAGAACCAAGCCCTTTTTTAGCAGGTTTCTCTTCAGCTGTAATTTTGGAAAAAGAAGTTTGGCCAGCAGGTCTCATGGTTTGGATATAGGCTGGGGATTTTTGTTTATGATCTATCATCCTGTGCTCATTTCTCGACAAATTTGTGTTCTTGGCTTTATGATTAATCACAGCTGGAGTTGGTGCATCATATTCATCATCAGAGTCAACAAATCTAGATTGAAACTTGGTTGGTGCATGGAAACTGGTTGGAATAGAGTCATGCACATTTTCGCTGTCATAAACATGATAATCTTGCTCATTTCTCATACTCATCATACCAAAGCCTAATTTCTCTGTTGGTCTTTCTCTTTCAAAACTTGATTTTTTTTCAAGAGGAGTCAACTCTGGCTCTTGTAAACTGATATTCATTATAGGCTTAACTACAATGCTTGAGCGTCTGGAAACCCCGTTGCTGTTGCCTTTCATTCTATCAGACATTTTCATTTTTTTACCCTTTTGTAAAGAATTACCACCATTGCTGGCTGCGCTTAACTTTGATTTACCGTTTTTTAGATTGCCATCACGCATCGTTCCTTTGCTTAAAACTGTGTTTCCAGCTCTATCATTGCCTGATAAAGCGCTAGGCATATTTGGTTGGACTCTTAATGATACTCTTTTGCTAGGAGATCTAACAATTTTAGATTTTCTTTGGTTTTCGTCTTGTAGTTGCGAATTCAGCCTAGTGTTTTCAGCTGTAGCCATTTTCAAATAAGCTTCATTTGCAGGAGAAGAATTTTTAGCTTGAGGTTTAGCTATTTTGGCAGCCTCCGAAGTGGCTGAGCTGTATTTAGATTTAGATCTGATTGCCGATTTTAAAGGTTTTTCATGGTTAACAACTGGAGGCAAAACAACATTGTCGTTCTGTTCAAAATCCTCAGGCTCCTTTGCGTCATAGTACAATGACTCAGTTGACGCAGTAATTTGTTTGCTTGGTGAATCATGTTTATGTTTGCTAACATTGTCATTGTCTAAATCAATCACAGGTGGTTTTTCTAGTTCAAAAGTGTCGTGTATTGCTGGATCGGTTACATTGTCTAATGGTTGTACAATATCACCTTCCTTATGTATTTTAATATCAACTTTAGGTACCTGTTCGGGTTCAACTGCTTCAATGATTTCATTTTGCGGAACTGCATCTTCCTCTTTCAAAAATTTGACATTTTCTATACTTTCTTGTCTTTTTGGTTCCTGCAGTTCTTCGGAAATCTTCTTGGTGTCTGTTTCGCCTTTTTCAGTATTGTCTGCCAATTCTGATGTTTTTGATTGGTTATTTGGATTAAATATTTCTTCGTTTAAAGTAACTTTTTCTTCTTTTGTTTCTTTAACAATTTCTTGTTCTTGCTCAGCAGCTTTCTTCACTTCGGCAATAGCTTGATGATTTTGTTCTTCAGCAGCTTTCTTCACTTCGGCAATACCTTGATGATTTTGTTCTTCGGCAGCTTTTTCTTGAAATTTCAAAAAGTTTTGGTCTTTTTCTTTTAAATTACTTGTGCTGGCTTTGACTTTTACTTTCATAGGTGTTATTTTGATATCTTTTTTTGTTACATTCGATATAGGTTCTTCCAAGGCAAGCAAAGTGTCTGCTTTTTTGATAGGTGTTTTATTAATTGTTAATCCATTTCTTGTTGATGGAACACGCTTCAAGGTTTTGTTTTTAGTTTTTAAAACGCTTTGATCTTGAGGTTTGATGTCAGCATTTTCAACTTGGCCAGGCGATTCCTCTTTGATAAAACTAGGACTAGACTTTAATGATATGTTTTTCTGCGTAGGAGAGTTGACTGTAGTATTCATGTTTATCATAGACTTTCTGTGTTTAACAGCACCAGTAGTTAGGTTGACTCTTTCCTGAGCACCTGTTACCACCTTGGCAGCTGCCAACCCACTGCTTGCTCTTTCCATCTTAGCCCAGTTTTGCCTGCTGCTTAAGCTTCCTGTTCTTCCTGATGACGAAGATAAAGATGATTGTCTTTGAGTTCCAGGAATGTTTCCATACGCAGATTGAGGTCTCAAAGACAAGTTCGAATTTGCTCTTCTAACAAAACTTCCATTTCTTTTCTTTGTTTGCTTTTCCATTTCTTCTGCTTCTTTGTCAGCAGAAACCTCAACAAGTTTAAGTCCACCAGCTGTTGGAACGTATTTGTACTTGGTCTTATTATTCGTATCGGCTTGGTTGGCGTATGAAGACTTGTTGTTACTTACCAATGAGCTTGTTCTGCTGCTTTTTTTTGTGGTTGTTGTTGTTCTTCTGACTTGACCGGTTTTGGGATCTATATACTCTGTTTTTGTTACCGTTGTCGTTGTGGTTGTTGTCACATTATCATTGTCGTACTGTCTCATCAAATCACCTTTGAATTGTGTACCTCCAAAAGTATCGAACTCGTTTTGGATAGCTTGAGTGTCCTTTCTTTTAGGTGCTTTTTTAAGCAAAGTGTTTTGCCTCATGGTGTTGTAGTCACCTACAATGCTGCCACGGCTTTTTTTGTTGCTAAAAAGACCCATATTTCTAGGTTTCTGCTTTAAGCTTTTTCTAACTGAATATCAATTGCCAAAAAAAAATTGGCGTTGATTAAGATATGGTTCTTGGGAAACAAATAGTTTTTTTTTTTTGGATTCCTTAATCATAAAAAAAAAGAGCTATATAAATAGGTCAGACTTTTGTTTTCCAAGCAGCAAATCCATACATTTTTAAACAAAACGTAGTATAGAAATATGATCCTTTGATTGTTCTTTGAATAGTTTTCACTGTGAAAAATAAATTTCATATTGTTTTTTTTTTTTTTAAAAAATAAAAAAAAATTTTTTTTAAGGGAGAAGCATGCCGATAATTAGGCCTAAAAGCCGATAAAAACGTGACCTTTGCAATGCCGATTCCGATTATGATGTCGATGCCAATGTTGATGTTGTCGGTGATCTTTATAACGACAGTGCCAGTGTCAACAACCAGTGCTGTATTTTCTTCAATATCTGGATAAATACGCCAAGAAATAAGCTGGATTATCAAAAATATCTTGTTTGATTATACTACATTTATATACACTTCTTGTTGTTGTCGTGCTTGCTTTTTTTTTTTTTTTTGTTTATTTATTTGATACATTGGAAAGTATATAGTTCTATTGCTACTTTCTATCCTCGGCTTTATGCTCGCGCATACTATTTTGTTTTGGCTTTGAATATTATAACTTATTCAACGGTTACTGACTTGGCCAAGTTTCTTGGGAAATCGACATCATAGCCGCTGTTGACAGCCAGCCAGTATGAAATCAACTGCAATGGTATAATATTCAACAACCCTTGCAAGCAGTCAGATGTATGAGGCACTTCAATCAATTCGATGTCACTTTGATTAGATTTTTTAGACAACCAGTACTCGTCATCCTTGTTACAAATAACAATTGGCTTACCCTTTCTAGCAATAACTTGCTCAATGGATGATACTACCTTTGGGAACAATGAGTCTCTTGTACCTAAAGCAATTATTGGCAAATCCTCATCAACTAAAGCCAAAACACCGTGTTTCAACTCACCGGCTAGCACACCTTCAGAATGCATGTAAGATATTTCTTTAATTTTCAAGGCACCTTCTAATGCACAAGCATGCTGATAACCTCTACCTAGCAACAACAAAGACTGTTCTCCTTGTAAAGAGTTACAGATTTTTTTAATTTGCGGTTCTAATTTTAGTATTTCTTCAATTTGGTCTGGAATGTGTTGTAAGTCACTGATGATTTGTTGTCTTCTGCCCAAGCTAGACAAGCTATCATCAGATAAAGACAAAGCCAACATAACCAAAGCAATGTATTGTGAAGTATAGGCTTTGGTAGAAGCAACACCGATTTCAGGACCAGCATTAATGTGAACACCACAGTGAGTTGATCTAGAAATAGAAGAACCTACGGTATTAACAATACCAACTGTTAAAGCTCCTCTTTCCAAACAGAACTTCAAAGCTTGCATGGAATCAGCAGTTTCACCTGATTGGGAAACAAAAATGCATACATCGTCTCTGAAAACTGGAGCTCTTCTATCTAGGAAATCAGAAGCTAATTCAATGGATACAGGGATATCAGTAAGCTCTTCAAATATTTGTCTAGTCGCCAAACATGAGTGGTAAGATGTACCACACGCAATCATTATCAATCTTCTGGCTTTTCTGATGGTTGGTAACCAGTTGGTTAACCCACCAAGCTTCACGCTCTTGTTGATGAAGTCTAGTCTACCTCTCATAGTGTTTAAAGTAGAATCAGGTTGTTCGAAAATTTCTTTCTGCATAAAATGGTTGTAGTCACCCTTCATGATTTGTGCTAGCTCTAATTCCAAAGTTTGAATTGGTCTTGTGACTTTGTCGCCATCTTCCTTAGGCTTGAATCTATGGATGTGCAATTCTCCATCGTATATGTGAGCAACATCGTTGTCTTCCAAAAACAAAACCTTTTTGGTGTGTTTAACTACAGATGAGGCATCAGAGGAAATGAAAAATTCAATTGGAATAGGAATACCATCTTCTGACAAAAAGGCTCTGGATTGAGAATATCTCAAGTTGGCAGCTGTGTGGCCATTGGCAATAGGAGCAAAGTAGACTTTTTCTTCGTCAGCTTCTTGCTTGTGTGAGTTTCTGGATTTTATATCGCTTAAAGTGATTTGATCGTCTGAAGAAGCAACTTCATCGGGGAATTCAACATCAACAAAATCTACTTTCAAATTCTTTTTAGATTTTACACCAATAAGCAATGGAGAACCTTTTCTGGTACAGATGACTTCACCAGGGTAATGGGAGGATCTACAAAGAAGACCGTAGGAACCATCCAACTCGGACAAGACTTCCTTTGTCAAAGCATTAAAGTCTAGCTCAATGCCGTTTTCTAAGTTGGTGTCATAGAAAAGTTTATAAAGTTTGGCAATGCATTCGGTATCGGTGTCACTTTCAAATTTGAATCCTTTGTTCAACAACAAAGTTTTCAATTCTCTGTAGTTGGTGATGATACCGTTGTGGACAACAACAAACTCTCCTTTCAAATCTGATCTTTGAGGATGAGCATTGTTGACGCTAGGCTCACCGTGGGTAGCCCATCTAGTGTGGGCAATCCCAACGTGGTTTATGTACTCTGGGTTGTTTTCTTCTAGGTTAAGAGTGTTAGTGATTTTTTCTTTCAATTGTGAAACCTTACCTGGATTTTTAACAATCAAAGATGTGCCGTCAACATCACCGTCAACGGCAACACCGGTAGAATCGTAGCCTCTGTATTCTAGTCTGGATAGACCTTCTGTTAAAGTGTCTAAAATGTCTTTTCTGGATCTTTCGACCATGTAGTTACAGTAACCAAAAATACCACACATTTTGTCGTAAGCGTGATAAGGATCTAGTGATTTGGTTTTGAAAAGTTTTGTTAATTTTTTTGGTTTGTTGATTCAGGAGTAGATAAAACAGGCTGAAAAGAAGATAACAAACTAAATAAACTGAGAAAAAAAAAGGCTTTGGCTTTCTTTTCTTGTTTTTTTTTTTTTTTATTGGTTTTTCTGCTTCCTCCTTCTTCTGCAAAAATAACACCTCAATTCAACCTCCACAAAAACATATCCTCTTCTTATATATGCATACAGATATCATCCCAACGTTTACAGATGTTCTGCACGATTAATTTATCAGTGGTAAAAAAAAAAAAAAAAAAATTAAAATATATATGCATATATACAAATATCAAAAAATGTGAAATTTGTTTACAAAAAAGAACAGCACAGAAAATTTTTTTGTACTGATTTTCAAGCGAAAAAAGCTAATTTTAAAATAAAAGCCATTTCTATGCAGGCAGCAGTGTCTATAAATAGCTGGGTGATGAGATGTGGGATGAAAGAGCAGCACAGACGTTGAGGCATCAGACGTGCTTTGGACATTCCTTGCGGCTGGTGCTTGTGTGGGCGGGATGCTCGGAGCTGTATGAGTGTTTACACGTGTATTTCCTTTATGGGTAATATGATATATACATAGTAGTAGATAGAAGGACTGCGGAGTTAAGCGCGGTCACATGACCACAGGCCCCAGGGGGAGGCAGCCTGTTCTGCGAGGGCCACTTAGGACTTTTCAGTCAAGAACTTCTTGATTTGGCTCAGGTTTTCAAAGGAGTCAGAGGCTTCATCGTTGATTTCCAACTCAAATTCTTCTTCAATGGCAACTATCAACTCGACTTTGTCCAAAGAGTCCAGCTTCAAGTCTTCGCTCAACTTAGAGCTGTCGCTTAGTTCGCTATCTAGTTTGATGCCCTTTTCCTCGACAAAAGTCTTGACAATGTCGTTAAGCTTGTCGGAGACTAGCTCGGCCTTGGTAGCATAGAATCTGTTGAAGGCTAATGGCTGATATAATTTTTGCTGCTTTAATAGAGTGGCTGGGGCTCTGTTGAACTTGATTGGTTGTGCGGATAATCTGGTTAGTTGTCTGAACATTGCGGATGGCTGTGAATGAATAGGTCGTTGGGTTGCTGTGAACTTTTTTCCTGGTTCTGTGTGCAGTTAAGGTCTCAGAAGAGTGTCTATGGACGAATATTCTCTTTAAATTTAACTTGGCAATTATTCATTCACTACTTTTTTTTTTCTTAGATGAAAAAAAAAAAATTTGTAGGTGGAAAAAAAAAAAAACGTTTCCCGAAAAAATAAGCTTTGGAGCGCAGAAAGCACAGAGTGAGTGTCTGAGCGCATGTTATGCGCTCAGGACTGGAGGGAGGACCAGACGTAGCGCTGCACCTTTTTTTTCTCCTCCCATAATCCAAATATGCGCCACCAGCCTGCCGTATGCGCTTGCTCCCTGTTTGGTAGTGAAGCAGAGAGGATTATTGCACTGTGCTGTTTCTCAGTTACAATGTTGGTTATGGTCGGTATTAAAGTCTAATAGAGTCTTCTTTACAAACTAGGAAGAAGAATCGTGAGAACCACACAGCAATTCGCAGACCCACAAAAATGCCAGTCCAAGAGTTCGAAGACAAAGTTCTAGTCACCCTTCCTTCAGACGCCTCAACACAGTTTACAGTGCTGAAATACGGAGCCACGGTTATCTCATACAAAACCAAAGGCCACGAAAACCTGTTTTTGTCAGAAGCAGCCAAGCTGGACGGTTCCAAGCCCGTCAGAGGAGGGATCCCGCTGGTTTTCCCTGTTTTTGGTAAGGAGTCCGACCCAGAAAACCCCTTGAGCAAGCTGCCTCAGCACGGTTTAGCAAGAAACTCATACTGGGAGTTTTTGGGTGAGTCAAGCTCCGAGAACGGTGTGGCCGTGCAGTTTGGTTTGTATCCTGAAATTGCCAATGCTGAATTGACCCAACTTTGGAAATCTGACTTCACGTTGGTCTTGACTCTTGAGCTAACCGAAACATCATTGAGAACAAACATTGAGGTTGAAAACCCTGTTTCCTCCAAGGAAGACTTGAAGTTCAACTGGCTGTTCCACACTTACTTCAAAATTGATGACATTGAAGACACCTTTGTCACTAACTTGACAGGAACCCAGGTATACGACCAGCTATTGAGCGAGGACTATGTTGACAAGCTGCCTGTTATCCAGTTCCAAGAAGAGTTCGACAAGATATACTCAGGCATCAGCGATGAAATAGTAACCCAGATTGTTGACAGAGGCGAGGTTTTGCACTCCATCAAAAAGAGCAAGCTGCCTGACTTGGTTGTCTGGAACCCTTGGGTTGACAAGAGCAAAGGCATGGCTGATTTCGAGCCTAAGTCCGGCTACCAAAAAATGGTTTGTGTTGAGGCTGGCCATGTCAAAAGCTACATTTCATTGAGACCTGGCCAGAAATGGGCTGGTGAGCAGACCTTGTGTGAAGAGCCATTGAAGTACCAAGCCATTTGATTGTGTTTGCAGGTTGTTATGCCCCGTTGAGCGCAGATGTCATGTGCCCAGTCACGTTTCCCGCAATAGTAACTCAACTGACTGTCAGGGCCGCGTGTAAACTAGCCCACAGAGCAAAAACACCCGCTCAAGTAATATGAGCCATACGAATATATATATATATATATTAGCTTTGAATTAGAAACCTCTTCATTAAAACCCACTTTTCACTCCTGAAGATCATTCCAGAAACAGTCATCTATAAAAAAAATATGGCATAAATGCCAGACTACATTTTTTTTTTTAAAATTATTTTGTTCAATCTTCCGCCACTTTTTTTTTTAAATTTAAATTTCATTTGGCATTAATTATTTTAAATTTAATTTTTAATTTTTTTTTTTTTTTTTTTTTTTAAAATCGTGAACTTTATTTTAAAAGTGATATGCAATTGAACACGTCAGTCCTATTTAGAGTACAGTGCCAATGCTTAGTTGCTTTTTTTTTTTATCAACTTAGCTTTCATGTAACTCACATTTGCAGATATATTAAATCCAAAACATCAATTTCAAACAACCAAACAATATAGATTTACGAAAATGAAGGTTAACACGTTATTTAAAAATCAATCTTTTGGTTTGATCCATGCTGTTGTTTTTTTGTTAAATTTCGTGTCACTTGCAACAGCAACAATACTAGCTGTTGATTACGGTACAGGATTTAGCAAAAACTCGATCATTGGTGCCAGAACGCCCTTGGACATTGTGCTATCACAAGACTCCAAGCGAAAAGATGTATCAGGAATAATGTTAAGACCAGAAGGGAAGGATGTCGAAAGAGTATACGGCTCCAACCTGTTGAACTTTCAGCTAAGATTTCCCAGCTATGTGGCTTTAGGCTTGAAAAACTTATTAGATTTTAATTACCTTGGCAACGGGAAAAAACAGTCACCATTCAAACTATTAAACCCTGGTGTAGCAACTATTGTTGATAAAGACTCTTTGTCTGTAAAAATCAGCGACAACAAAAAGAACTCTCTTGTGTATACATCAGAGGAGCTGATTGCTATGGACTGGAACCATATAATTAGCAACGCTGATCAGCAATTCACAGTTGACAAGAAGAAAGTTGCTTTGAGTGGAATAAACCTAGAAATCAACGATTTGGTTTTGAGTGTTCCAAGATTTTTCACCCAAGAACAGAGATTTATGCTTAATGACATTGTTGAAATATCTGATTTCAAACAAAGTTTAGGATTTGTTGATGATAACTTAGCTACAGGTATAAGCTATATAGCCAAAAACCACGTCAAGTTAAACAACGATACTGAAGATCATTTTATTGTGTATGATTTAGGTCAGGGTTCGTTGAAAGTTTCTCTTTTGACATCATACAAAAATAGCACCGCTGCCTTGGGAAAAGATGAGATTGTAAATTTAAACCTAGAGTTGAATGGATATGGACATGACTCTGAGTTAGGGGGCGACACTTTTACTTTAGAGCTAAGAACTTTGCTTTTGAATAAGTTTTTAGACAAAAACTCTAAATATAAAAAAGCTGATTTATTGGAAAATGCTAAATTTATTAATAAGTTGACTCAAACAGCAGAAAAATGTAAGCTTGTTTTGAGTGCTAATGCTGAGTACAAGATATTTGTTGAATCTTTGATTAACGATTTAGATTTCAGAACTGTTGTTACTAGAAAAGAATTTGAAACTTTAATACTTTCCAAATATTCAAAAGCCTTGATTGCTCCTTTGCAAAAGGCACTTGACTCTGCAAACCACTCTTTTAATCGTTCAGACATATCTTTAGACAACATTTCTTCAATTATTTTAACTGGTGGGTCTACAAGAGTTCCGTTCGTTCAACAAGTCTTAATTGATTATTTAGGGCAAGATTACTATACTCTTTTATCTAAATCTGTCAATTCTGATGAATCTGTTTCAACTGGGCTAGCTATAAGAGGTGTCAAACTTGAAGACACTTTTAAGTTTAAACAAAATATTAACTTGATTGACAAATGTGTTTTCAATTACTCCATTGCTGCGTTGGATGAATCCAGTGAGAATGTTTCTGTTTTCCACATTGGAGACACTTTAAAAGAAACCAAGCAAGTAAATTTTACTTTGGCATCTAATGAAAAGAAAAAGTTGGTAACTTTGTTTGAAAATGATAGCAAAGTTTCTCAATATAAAATAAAGTTGAATAGTTTGAAAAAATGCAAACAAAGCCATAATGATAATGAGGCTGTTCTGAATTTATCTTTGAACATAGACACTTCAGGAATTTTTGGTATTGATAAAGCATACGTTATTTGTAATGAAACAAGCGAAAGAATATATGATGTTGAGATTGAAAAATACTTTGTTAAACAACCATTAACTTCTGCAGAAATTAAAAAATCTCAAAAGGTAATTAAGCAATTGAATGAGAAAGACGAGCAAAAAGTCATTTTGACTGAAGCTTTAAATTTGTTTGAATCAAGTTTGTATGAATCTAGAGGCTTTGTAGAAGAATTTGAATCGAATACTGAAATTCCTTCTGAACTTATTGCTGAGTTGGATACGATAATATCTGAGTACTTGGAATGGTTGGATTACGAAGCAGATGGATGTAACATAAAAGATATAGAAGAAAAGCACTTGGATATTTCTCAAAAAATAAAAAATATCAAAAACTATGAGTTATCATTGAAAACCCAGCTAGATTTGTCAGAGTTCAATGACATGTTTGAAAACATAGCATCGTGGTTTGAAGAACAAAATGCAATTAAGCAAAAGGAACTGGACATTGTTACAAATATGACAGAAAGATACATATCTTTAAATATGACAGGCACCCCATTAGACGTATTTTTAAATACTCCTTTGACAACAAGATTGCTAACACAAAACACTACTTACAATAACTTAATCAAGGAATTGAATGAAGAATTCTTGCCAAAGTTACTGAATTTATTAAAAGAATTTGAAGCTATGGACAGAATTGAAAAATTCGACATCAAATTAGAATACATGAATTTGGTTCAATCAATTAATGACATGGACACCTTTGTGGAAGATTTGTTTAAGTATAGAATTAGATATCTAGAAACCATGATGGTTAAAAGAGAAAGACAATTGCTAAGACAATATGAAAAGGCAAAGATTGAAAAGATAAAGGAACTTGGTCTAAAAGATAAAAATGGAAACTCAGTCGAAGAAATGATGGAGAAATCACATAAAAGAGCTGAAGAAAAAGATAAACTTGACGAAGAAGAATTTTTAAAAAAGACTGCTGCTTATGAGCAAAATAAAGCTGGAAACGATGACGAAGATATTCCTGTTTTGGATGAACAAGAAATTGAATTAGATGAATTGTAAACGTTTTCTTAATTGTGCTTATTGATAAATTATATAATTGTAATAAAACATGATTAACATAAAGTAACTATTTATTTTTTTTTTAACGCAAATATTGAATTTCATTAGCAGCAATTTAAAAACATTTAGCAATGTATTATAAATATCAATATACTTAAGTAAAAAGAGAAATTAAGTGCAAAAATTAAGCTAAATAAATAGAAATAAAAGAGATAGAGAAAGAAGAAAAAAAAGAAAAAATAAAATCGAAAACAATCTTCTCATTATTGTCAAATGTTTTTATGTTGTTTCTACTATTTACAAATGAACTTACTGTTCCAAAGAAAAGGCTTCAAAGCTTGTACCATCACCAATAAAGTGCTTACTCATAGCTTCGACCCAGTGCAGTCTTAAAGCATGTAGCATGGCTGAGGTTCCTTCCATAGCCACTAAAATAGCACAAGTCAAAACAAACCACATACCAAACAGCAGCATTAGTCCAAAAACTTCTTTGAAACCACCTGGATTGTAATTACCTGTTTGTGGGAATGACAATCCTACTTTTAAAGTCATTTCCCACAACACAATCGACAACTGTTGATGGGCTAAAGAAAGAGCCCATAGTCTTAAGTAAGAAGCAGTATGTGAAATGCAATTTAAACAAAATTCAATAGTGTGTATGATCTGGTGAATAACTAAATCACCAAGCTCAAACTCTTCAAAATCTTCTGGTGCAACAGAGGAAATAACCATTTGCTCAGCTCTGTCGCTATTTTCAGTATTATTTTCAGACCAAAGAGCAGTATTAGATCTTTGCTCTTGCTTTTGTCTCAAGAGATCTTGTATTTCATGTTCAGAAGATTTATAGCCAAGCTCGACACTTCTTTTATTTTCTTTGTACAAATACAAAGGTTTATAAACTAAGAGCCATGGAACACAAATCAATGCAATAAGTAACAACACTAGTTGAACAAATGTTTGACCTTTGTATAAAGGTGCCTCAATGTAGCCAGGTTTTAAAAACATATTAATCAGCATATTCAGCAAACTTGGAGCAACTCTAGGATTTTCAGGATCTGTCCAGTTGATAGACCATTTCAAAACTATGCATATAGTCAGGTATCCAAAAATCGAAAACATGAAGATTAATCCAGGAATGAAATTACCCATAATATCAACATATGACTGATAAAAGACATAATTTTTAAATGATAAAAACAAGGAATACAACATATGAATGAAACCCATAATTATAGACAGTTTCATTTTGTAGGAGTTGGTAAACAACAACCCGTTTTCAGTGTTATGCCATCCCGAGTCCAGTCCAAACGGATAATTATAGTTTTTGACTTTTTCTGCTGTTAATGATCCTGAAATATAGTCCTCATCTTTGGGCCAGATCCAACCTGATTTGAATAAAGTCATTGACTTACCAAAAATATCATTGTATAAAATTCCTATGTACACTGAAAAAACACCCATCATCAAAAGAATAAATCTTCCATTGTAAGCCATAGCCAAAATTTCGTTATCCAAAGTATACTTGTATATTTTTTTGCTGTTAATAACCAAAACCATTGATATCAAAAACAGTATTATCCCATGTCCAATGTCACCAAACATGATAGAAAACATAAAAGGAAAAGTTACTATAGTTGGCAACGCAGGGTTTAATTCTTTGTACTTACTTGTACCATAAGCATCAACAATTCCTTGGAAAGCAGATATGAAAGGATTCTGATAGCTGTTAAAATGAGTTGGAGGTATTAAACGCCTTTTGCGGCTAGATGATCCTGCTGTCAAAACATTTTCATTCATGTATGTACTCATTAAAGGATAGTCTTCAAGAATCGGAATTTCAGAAATACTCATGTAATTTATCGGTAAGTGAGAATAAATTGAATTGAATTTGTATTTCAAATACAACTCAAAAATTTCCCTTTTCTCAGAGGGAATCCAGCCTTTTATTAAAGCTGAGGATTGTGTCTCGTTATTGTCAATGGTAGCTAACATTTTTAAGACATTGAACTCTTTTTTTATCAAATTTGTTATTTTGGGAACTTGGTCTCTAATGGCTATGAGTTCTATGAACAAATGATTTTCAGTTGCAGCCAAAACGTTTTCAATATTTTGAATGTTACCATTGAGGTTATTTAAAGACTCTTGTGAATTGTCTCTGGACATGATTTTTCCTTCTAAAGAATCAACAATTTTTTCTAACTTCTTTTGTAGACCTTGGCCGTGTGTATAAATTACAAAGCATTCTTTTAAGTCAGGTCCAAGACCGCTATTAAATCTGTTGTCTGTGTTCAAAACCGGCAGTTCTGAATGGTAAAATATCAAATTTCCTCTGGTTGCTCTGTTGCACAAAAGTTCTAAGGTGTAAATTTTGGATTTAGCTATACTACCGTAAAGCAAATATCCACCGAACTGCGTTAAAATATTGTCTTCCAATGTATCAGCAATTGGGGCGTTTATGTTTCCGCTTGATTCCAGTTCAATATCGTGAATTTCAAAATCATCTAAATCAATCGTTTCCATTTGGTTTTCAAGGTTTCTGCCAAAAGTGGAGTCAAAGTACTTGTTTGTGCTTCCATTTTCGTCCCCTGTTTCATCAAAAAAGCTGTCGGTATTCCGTTGAAGACGACTACTGTGGAGTTGTGATTCTTTATTTTCTTGTCTGTATCTTTCATTCTTTCTGTTCAAATATTTTATAACTTCAAAGTAAATATTTCTTTCTTCTTGGAAACTGTTTAAATTTTTTTTTAAAGAGAGGTACGAATCATGGAGAACAATTATTCTTTCGTATAAATCATTAACGATGCTAATAATCTGATTAAGCTCACTTTTTGTAGGAATATCTATAGGGTACTTGTTTATAATTTCAGATCCTGTTTTTCTCTCCAAGAATTCGTCTTCTGATTCCATTCTACCGTTTTCCAAAATCATAGGCTCGTTTGTGTTGGAAAAAGAAGCACCGTTGTTTTCATTATCATTGCTGTGGTCATTGGCAGCATTATCATTGTCTTCATCATCAGACATAAGGTTTTCTGGTGGAACAAAAAACTTAAGAGAAGAATCAAAATGGAAATCAATGATTTCTGATATCGCGCTGATTTTGTGCTGTAAAATCTCGTCTAAAGCTTTGATGTCTTTGAAAAGCCTGTTGTGGGTGATGTTATTAGCATTGTCGTCATTGGAATTGTTGTTAATGTCTGAAATTATCATCATTTCTTTGATATTTCCGATAATATACAAAACATCTCTTAAAAAGTCGTTTTTGGGAATGTAAATTTCAATAAAGGAAACAGTGCTGCTTCTTAAATAGCCATCATCAAAAAGGTTTGTTTGGTACCTAGAGGGGTCATAGAGGTTGATTAGCTTCTCTAGCTTGTTGACGTTTCTGTGCAACGGCAGAATGTTTTCCTTTGAAAGGTTTTTGTCGAATGGATGATCATTGTTGAAACTTATTGATCTGGAATCGTTAAAACCGAAATTCTCGGAGTATGTGTCAGACATCGTGGTTGGGTATGGCGTGCCTGTTGGTTCTACGTCTAATGGCAAGCCTTTTGCTGAAAATAATTGCGCAGTTGCAGTGCTTCTGGTTGTGCCGAAATGGGGAGTTGGTTGATTGGGTAAGTTACATGTAGAGTTCAAAAAGCCTGAACACTTCTCATAAATTGGGGTGTAAACAAGCGATTACCTGTGAATAAACCTATCTAATTTTAAAAAAAAAAAAATTAAAATATAAAAATAAATTGATACATAATAAATAGCAAATAAAAAATTTTCGTCTGCGGCTTGTGGCATGGCGCTTCCCACGCAATACAGAAAGGCAGAAGGATAATAGCACGCATAAGCCAGTGCCCACACGGGTAAACACCGCAGAGAAAGGACAGCAGAGCGTGGCATTGTGGACAAGACAGGCACACGTGACGGGATACGCATGTGGCACGTGAAAAAGCAAAAATGCACGTGACAAAAATGCAGAGCACGTGCGTTTAGGTTTTGTGTCACGTGCTTTTTGTTTCTCTTTCAGCGCTCCCTCCGCTGCTAACGCCGGCTCCCCCACGGCTGCGGTGTTAACGTGAACCGCAAAAAGAGAAAAAAAAAAAAAAGAGCCAGATAAGCGTTGGAACTCCTCGGCAAATAGGAGATTCGCCGCCCCTGCGTAGGGCCGCTATTCACCAGCGGTAACAGCGGCGCGCAACCCTTTTGTTGTTAAATGTGCATTTTTTTTTTTTTTTATTTTAAAAATAATTTTATGAATAATTTTTTAAAAATATGATTGTGAAGTGTGGTTTCATTCGCCGGTGGACGTTTCCCTTGCTGTTGAGCTCGAGCCAGTATATAAGCAGGGTATCAGGGTCAGCAAAGCTTTAATTTTTTACTATATACAATTGGTGGAAGTGTGAATTTTATTTTCAAACTCTTGGCAATGTTTTTTTTAACATAACTATAAAAGATTTCGTAAAGCCAAACACCAAACACACCACAATGAACGACCAAGACTTACTAACAGTCAACGCCATCATGGAACTAAAGAAGACTTTAGAAAACATGACCATCAAAAAGCAAGAAAACTACAGTTTAATCAGCAACTCAAACGAAATTGACGCCAAATTTTTTGGCTCCAAGAAGCCGTTCTCCTTGACTGAAGAAGAACTATTACAAAAAGGTCAAGACTACATCGACTTCACATACGAGTCTCCAACCATCTACCACGTTGTTTCCAACCTAGCTGACGACCTGGTTGCCAATGGTTTCACTTACATATCCGAAAAATCCTACGACGAATGGAAGTCTTTGGAAAAGGGTGGTAAGTACTTCACCAAGAGAGGGGACTGTTCTTTATTGGCTTTCACTTTAGGTGGTCAATGGGAGCCAAAGACTGGTTGCGGTGCCATTGGTAGTCACATCGATGCTTTGCACGTTAAGTTGAAACCTGCATCAATCAAAAAAACTTTTGAAGGTTACGAACTTTTAGGTGTTGCTCCTTACTCTGGTACCTTGAATGAATTGTGGTGCAACAGAGATTTAGGTTTAGGTGGTAGAGTTGTTGTTAAAAACTCTAAGACCAAGCAATTCTCCACTGTTCTGATTGACTCCACTCCTGACTGTATTGCTTTCATTCCATCTTTAGCTGTTCACTACGGTTCCCCAGCTGACTTCCCTTACGACAAAGAAGATCAAGCTATTCCTGTTTTAGGTTACTTCAACGACGAATCAAAGGACGTTGCTGAACCAACTAAAGAAGAACAATCATCTCCTTTGTATGGTAAACATTCTATAAACTTATTGAGATACATTGCCAAACTAGCCGGTGTTAAAGTTTCAGACTTGTATCAATTGGATTTGGAACTATACGACATCCAAAAAGGTACTTTTGCTGGTTTGAAAAAAGACTTTTTGATTTCCCCAAGACAAGATGACAGACTGTGTTCTTATCCTGCTTTGCAATCATTGATCACTTACTCTAACATCACAAACTTAGAAAAAGACAACAATTTAAACGTTGTTGCTCTTTACGACAAAGAAGAAGTTGGTTCTTTGGACAGACAAGGTGCCAAAGGTGGTTTGTTTGACAACATCATTTCCAGAATTTTATCTTCCTACAACCCTGAAGATCAAGATTTGTTATTCAGAACTACTTTGTCAAACTCCTTCTTTATTTCTGCCGATGTTATTCACTTGCACAATCCAAACTTTGACAATGTTTACTTGGAAAACCATAAGCCTAAACCAAACACCGGTGTTACTATCTCTATGGATCCTAATGGTCACATGGCCACTGATGCAGTCGGTGTTGCTATCATCGAAGAAATTGCCAGAAACAACGGTGACAAGGTTCAGTACTTCCAGATCAAAAACAACTCCAGATCCGGTGGTACCATTGGTCCTTCTATTGCCTGTACCAGTGCCTCCGGTATTAGAGTCATTGACTTGGGTATTGCTGAAATGAGTATGCATGCCATTAGAGAAGTCACTGGTTCCAAAGATGTTGGTTTGGGTATCAGATTCTTTGTCAACTTTTTCAAGACCTACAGAGGTGTAATTGAAAACTTTGGTGATTTATAAAAAGTGTTTGATACTCTAAACAGACAATGACATAAATAGCTAGATAGCATCATATATATTGATTATAGAATTACTGTGTAATTTCGATGATAAGCAGAAAAAAAAAACGTTTTCTTTTGGCTTATACTGGCTTGGAAGCTGCGTTTGTAGTTTGATACTTGCTCAGCGTGTTGTTTTCTTGTTGGAAAAGCTGCAGCACAGTTGCTTTTGTCATCTCAGCTGCATCTTCGAGTAAGTCCTTGCCTGGTCATGTGTGATCAACAGCGTTCTTTATACTAGGCTATTGGTTAAAGCTCATTATGCAGCAGATTAAGTCTCTAAATGAAACCTCCTCACGTGAGTAGCAAAAAAAACGTGTTGCGCAGGAAAATTTTTGTTTTTTTTTTAGTTCGGTGCTATGCTCTTTGTTACTTAGAGTTAGCTCTAGTACATTTTTTTTTCCTTGAAATCGCCACCAGATTTTGCCACCTTGAAGAGTGAATCATAATGATTAAAAGAACTAAGTATAGACTCATCAAAAGTTCCCTACAAAACAGTAGCAAAACAGCAGAAGCTTGATAACAGTGTACAATGACAGTAAAACTACCTTTCACCATCAACGCCGGTCTTTTGGAGTACTCCCCGGAGGATAAGACTCTTAAGCCTATTGGGAACAGAGGTTTAATCAAAATATCCAAGCTGTCTGATTCCTCAGACAACGAGCCAGCAAGTGATGAGGACGAGGACGAATCAGTAGACATGTTGAGGTTTCAATGGAAAGCGCTGCCTCCGTTTGAGAACTTGAACGCCAAAGAAGTAAGCAACATAGAAAGATTACTTGTCACCGGAGAGCAAATAATCATCCCATATGAAAAACTTGGTCCAGTGGTTGATGTACCAAACTCCTTGGTGTACCTGCTGGTTTTCAGAAGCGGTGCTGTTGTGCCATTCTACATACAAGAGCAGGACCCTGCAAACAGCAAGAACTTGTCATACGTGATTGACGCCAAAAAATACGCTGGCTCGTCGAACAGATCTGCTTTGAGCTCGATTGGCTCGGAGTTGATGGAACAGTTCAAGCAGATTATGAAGGGCGATGTTGCCTAGTTGGCGCCGCTCTGCTGCCTGTATCTACGCTTATATATCTGCATAAAGAACACCGCCAATCTGTCGGACTTAATTTCTATAAGCCTTCGGACCTAACTTTAACAGCTACCGGACTTTACTTAAAAAAAAGTTTCGGACCTAACTCTGAATCACCAGCACGCACAATGGTCTTTCGTGGAAAAATCATGCCCAGTAGCAGCATGCTTTGTTCAGTGGCCAAGAGGTTATTTGTCGCCTAGCTGCTGTCGTTATCGCTGTCTCTATGTTCCACTCTTATCGCTAGCTCCTCTGTGCTCTGGTCACGGCAAAGATACGCTGCTGTCTTTATCCTGCACAGCGTTTCGCGCACGTAAGCTGAAATTGTTCAGTCATTTGTTTATCTATGCGCTATTTATTGTTTGTTTTTTTTCTTCTTTTTTTTTTTAAAGTTATATGGCATTAAACGGTCGGTGAATATTAGGCAAGTTTTCCGATGGGATTAGTGAAAACAGCGTGAACATTAGCAACAAAGTGTTCAAAAGCACATTTAAATGACTGAATTTTTAATTCAAAGAAAATTTAAGTGTCCTCTCAAGGTGTCATCGTCTGTAAAAGTTGACACAAATGCACCTTCTTCTTTTTTTTTTTTGAAATCTACCATTAAACGTTGGCATCTGTCGCTAAGCAAGAAGTCATGGTCGTCTGGTTATATATATATCTGCATTGACTTACCATTTCTTTCCAAAAGAACAAGTAATGATTCAATGTTCTCTTCAGCAGTTCGTTTTCTTTCTTTTTTTTTTTTTTATTTCAAATAGACTTTTAAAGACTTACAAAGCCTTTAGAACCATGCCAAAGCAAGCATTAAAAAGTTGGACCCACACTCACTATGAAGCCATCCTTCAATAGAAATAAATCATCATTTTATGGATCCGACTCCAGCACAACAACCATGTCAGACACCAAAAAAAACGATCTGTACAACATCAACTCAACAAACTCAGACGGCTCGTATCTGGATGAGATCAAAGAAAAAGCTGATGTTGAAGAGTCACAGCTGAGTGACAAGAACTTCGATTTCTTCAAAGACTTTCCAAGCATCTCCATTCCTCAAAAGAGAATTTTTTCATTTATGTTCAAAAAACCAAGCAACAAGGAGTTTGATGCGGACTATGTAAGACCTACTTTACCTATTGACAACAATAATATATTTGCTTCTAAGACATGGAACATTTTAGACAAATATTTCTTCATGTGGGCATTCCACATATTAATTGCAGGATACAACAGGCTATTCCAACCTGTAGATTTATACAAGCTTCCAAACACATACCAAATTGACACATTGCATGCTAGATTTTGCAAAGATTGGGATGAAGCTAAAAAAAAACACCAAAACAAGCACAATAATGAAGAGTATTCAAAATGGTTGCTAGCCAAAACTGTAATCAAAACTTTTAAATGGAATGCTATTTATGCTATATCATGTTACACTTTGTCAAATGTTGCTTCTTCAGTCATGCCAATAGTAACCAAAAAACTGATTGCTTTTGTTGAGGCTAGAAACAAAGAAGGCAGTAGCATGAAGATCAACATGGGTGTCCTCTATATTTTCATCACTGCAATTCTGATGACATTGACTTCAGTTATTTTTTCTCAAGGCTATTTTGTTGCCTACTCTATTGGTATTTATATCAAATCTGTTTTGACCAGGGCACTTTTAGAAAAATCCTTGACTTTAAGTTCAAGAGCTAGATACGAAAACCCAAACAGTAAAATTGCCACAGTAGCCACCACTGACTTGTCAAGAATTGAGTATGGCTGTTCTTCTATCCCGTACATTTTCAGTTTTCCTGTGTCTATGGTTATTGCGGTAGCTCTTTTGATTAAATACATTGGACCAGTTACTTTAGTTGGTGTTTTCTATTTTGTCTTCTCGCTAGCAATTTCCGGTTGGGGTTTCAAAACAGTTTTCAATTTGAGACAAGCAGCTAACAAGTCAACTGATGCTAGAATTTCTTACATCAAAGAAGTTATCACTAATCTTAAAATTATAAAATATTTTACTTACGAAAGGGCATATGAAAAAATAATCAATGAAAAGAGACATGATGAAATTGAAAATGTCAAGTCTTTGCAGTACATTCAATCATCTGTTTCAGCACATGGTCTATTGTCCCCGATACTAGCATCCTTGTTTACTTTCCTGATTGCTTTTAAAATTAACCCAAACAGATCTCCTTCATCTGTTTTTGCAGCTTTATCTCTGTTCAACATTTTGTCCGCTCAAATGTTGTATGTTCCTAATGCTATTGGTAACATTATTAACATGTCACTTTCTCTTCAAAGAGCTCAATCAATTTTGTTGGCAGAAGAAGAAGAACCAAAAGTGCTAGATTTAAAACACCCTGAAAAAAACATTATTGAATTTGAAAATTTAAATGTTTCTTATGATAAACTGACCGTTTTAAACAACGTTTCCTTTGATATTAAAAAAAATGAGTTTATTACTATCCTGGGAACAACTGGATCTGGAAAGACCACTTTATTGGAGCAAATGAAAGTTAAAAATAGTCTTTTATGTGGAAAACCTTGGTTGCAGGCAACTACTGTTAGAAATAACATCACTTTTGGGCTACCTTTTGATTTAGACTTATACAATGATGTTTTGTTTTCTTGTGCTTTGCTGCCTGATTTGCAGTCTTTCAGACACGGTGACTTAACTGAATTAGGAGAGTCTGGTATTACACTATCAGGTGGTCAAAAAGCAAGAATCTCGTTGGCAAGGGCTTGTTACAGATCTTGTTACGATAAAAAACACTTGAATAGAGAGTTAGAAGACGGTTTGATATTATTGGATGATGTTATGTCTGCTTTGGATGCAAAAAGTGGTCAGCATGTTTTAAACAACTGTATTTTAGATTTAATAAAAGATAACACTAGAGTTTTAGTTACTCATCAAGTTGATTTAGTTTACAAAGCTGATAGAATTATATTTTTAGACGGTCAGGGTGGTTGTAAGATAGGTAAATTAGACGATTTACTTCAAGACTATGCTTTCAACGAATACTTGAATAGTTGTTCCAACAAAGAATCAGAATCAGATGATGAAGATGACGATGAAGAAGACTACTCAAAAAAATACAGCTTTGATCCTACTAAAAAAACCGTTGAGAGCAAAGGGAAAAAGCCAGCTAATTATGATGAATCAGAAAATCATGAGAAAGTTAAAGCTGCCACTAATGAGGATTTAGAGCAGGGTTTAATTGTTGAACAAGAAGGAAGATCTGTCAACTCTGTTGGTGGTGAAGTTTACATCAACTTTATTAAAGCAGCAACCAATAACTATTGGATTCTTTTCAGTATTTTTGCTGTCGCTGTTGGTTCTTTAACTGCATTTTTCTCATTGTTTTCATCTGTCTGGTTAGCATTTTGGACTTCATCTAAGTTCCACGAAAACAGAAGTTTTTACATGGGTTTTTATGCTTTGTGGGCTATTTTGTTTTTCATTTTCATTCTGATTGAATTGATCACAATTGCTACTGTTTGTATAATCAGTGCTAAGAACTTGCACAAAAACTCTTTGCACAACGTTTTGTATGCGCCTATGTCCTTTATGGATGTTACCCCTGTTGGAAGAATTTTAAATAGGTTTACTAAAGACATTGATGCTTTGGATAACCAAATGCCTTATGTTTCCGTTTTGGGATTCTATTTGCTATTTCAAATTGGCGCTGTCATAGTTATGTGTGTCATCTATATTCCTTGGTTTTTGATTGCTATACCATTTGTTTTATTGGGACTTCTATATGTCTATTCATTATATCAATCCACTGGTAGAGAAGTAAAAAGACTTGAAGCTGTTCAAAGATCCCTTGTGTACAACAATTTTAATGAAGTTTTAAATGGCTCAGATACTATTACAACCTATAGCACAGGAAAACTATTCTTGAAAAAAAACAATATTTTGACTGACAAAAACAACGAATCTTCCATCCTATACTTATGTTTGCAAAGATGGTCTTCGATATGGATTGTTAATTTGTGTGTTGTGTTTGCTATAATTATGTCTTTCTTGTGCATTGGTAAAGTATTTGCAATTTCTTCATCAAGTGTTGGTTTGCTGCTTACTTATGTCTTACAGCTTGCTTTGACATTGAAAGAATTGCTGTTTGAAACTACACAAATTGAAAACTATATGAACTCAGTTGAAAGATTGGTAGAATATGCACAAGATCTTCCTCAAGAAAAAGCGTACGAACTTCCTGATACCGATCCTCAGCCTGAGCAATGGCCATTAAAAGGAGAAATGGTTTTCAAAAACTGTTCAATGGCATACAGAGAAGGCTTGCCGTTATCTTTGAAAAACCTGGACTTGACAATCAAATCAGGAGAAAAAGTAAGTATTGTAGGAAGAAGTGGTGCTGGTAAATCTACTTTGACTTCATGCATATACAGATTGACTGAGCTTAGCAAAGGAAGTATTTATGTTGATGGATTGGACATCTCTAAACTAGGATTGTTTACTTTAAGAAAGAACCTATCCATTATTCCTCAAGAACCTGTGTTATTCAAAGGAACCATAAGATCCAATCTAGATCCTTTTAACCAATTCACCGATGAATACTTGTGGGAGGTTTTGGGGAAATCCGTGTTTGACGAAAATGAAGCTTTGGAAGTGCAACAACAAGAAGTCGTTCCTGGAAGCGACGGCACGTCTCAGTTGAGCAAGTTCCATCTGCTGCAGGTTGTTGAGGAAGACGGCTCTAACTATTCAAATGGTGAAAAGCAGATGTTGGCTCTGGCCAGAGCCCTGGTCAGAAATGCTAAGATTTTAATTTTGGATGAAGCCACTTCTTCGGTTGACCATGAAACCGATGCTAAGATTCAAAAGCAAATTGTCAAGCATTTCTCGCACTGCACTATTATAACCATTGCCCATAGACTAAAAACAATTTTGAACTATGACAAAGTCTTGGTTTTGGACAAAGGTGAAAAAAAAGATTTTGATTCTCCGTGGAAGCTGTTCAATAAGGACGGGTCTATATTCAGCGAGCTTTGTGCTAAAAGTAAAATAACGCCGAACGACTTTGAAAGAAAAGACATCTAGTGATGCGTTTGAGGCATTTTGCTAGCCAAGCAGTCGTCATTACTCTAAACACATAGACTTATATACCTACCAAGAAAAATACAGAAAATTCCTTTTTAGCTTATGATTGCTTACTCTATTTTTCATTGGCAATGTAAATAACTTGTATTGCGCTGCACATGATTGGTTTTTCCATGGCTAGCCGCTTATTTTGTTCACTTTTTTTTTTTTTTGTTTCTTTTATTTTATTTTTAAATGTAAAAAATTGTTCACTCTTTTAAAAAAAAAAGATTTTAGTTATGGAGTTTTTTTTTTTTTAATTTTTAACGCTTAAAAATAGAAACAAGGGACTTAAATTGACATCGTTTTAAACATTGTTTGTTTTTGCTTGTTTACTGCGTCTAAATCATGTAAGTTTTGGCTTCATTGTTGCAATAAAGTATTCAGAAAGCACCAAGACAGTAAGACTTAATTTTTTTTTTACAAGGTCTTTTTAAGTGTTTTTGTTTTTTACTTCTTTATTTTTAAACAAAAAAATCCATTAGAAAAACACAGCCATGAGTTCTTTAATTGAAAATTCTGATAGTGTTGTAAAAAACAGGAAAGGGGGCAAGTCCAATTTGCAGCCAGCAGAGGACTTTAAAACAGAGCCTGAGGATGACAAAAAACCCAAAGAGCTTAAGTTAAAAGAAGCACATAACTTACCAACTTCTTTGCAAAGGGGTAAATCTAACCATAAATGGATGGCAATGATGACCGTTCTGGGAGCGCTCCTGCTGAAACTTCTTCAAGACTACAACAGCAAAAAGCAGGGCAAAACAAGCTTTTACACATCAGATGCAGATGCTTTTAAAAACTATTCATACGAAAACTCTGTTCTAAGTGAATACCATAAAGCAAAACCATTGGATCACATATATCCCTTTGAGATTAGACAAAATGAAACGTTTTTGAATGCAACCAAAGGCCAGGAATTTATAAAGTTTGACATAGAGTCCACTTTTTTAAAAGATTGGGAAGACTACTACACAAACGGTTTTGGGTTTGATATCTACGAACCAATCAAGAAAAAGGGTAAAAATTTTATGGATAAAAACGTACGTGATCTTAAAGAAAACAGCGATTTTAAGAGCCATTTCTCTTCAAGCGTTCCAATGGGGTACATTATAATTGATTCTTTGGACACAATGTTGCTGATGTACAACAACACACAATACGAAGCAAACAGCATGAAATTTAAGTTCCACATCGACAAGTGTTTAGAGTTTATAGAAAAAGAAATCAACTTCAGCAAAAATAAAAACAGACACACAAATGTTTTTGAGACTACCATCAGAGTTCTTGGAGGTCTTTTATCGAGTTACAACTTGTTGGAAAATGAGCCTCTTTTGAAAGAATCTTTTCCAACTGGAAGCATCATTGTTAAAGACAAGTGTATCGATTTAGGTACCAGATTATCAAAAGCTTTCAAAAGAAAAGATGGCAGCTTCAATCCTATACCTTTAACAAACATTAATTTGTCTTCTGGTGTAGCAGCTTCTAGTCGTGAGCCAGGTGGTGTCAGTTCTATATCTGAAATAACTACTCTGCAACTAGAGTTTAAATATTTACTGCAAATTGCCCCTGAAGGCCTGTTTTCAGAAACCATGTACCAAGACCTAGAACAAGTTTACGAGATCTTGGAAAATCAACTTAAAAGCAATGAGGATTATGATGAGCTGATTCCACAATTTATTTCTCCTTTTAACCATAAGTTGAAAGGATCTTTAATATCTTTGGGTAGCAGGGCTGATTCTTACTATGAATATTTAATCAAGCAGTATCACTACAACAGCACAGATGTTCATTTAAAAGATATGTTCTGGAAAAAAATGGAGAAAATTGAACAGTACCTGATCAAGCAAACTGATAATTTGAATATGCCACCGAGCATGATTAATGGCAAAAAGAAAAGCAATAAAGCAAAATTAAATGTTTTGACCTACATAGCTGAGTTGCCAAATGGTGTGAGTGATGCAGAATACTATTCTTCTAAGTTTGACCATTTAAATTGCTTTTTGCCAGGTTCCATATTATTGGGAGTGACAAAAGGCCACGACTATGACTACATCAGTAGTAACAAAAAAGAGTTTTCAGACGTTCCAGATATGAGAAAAAACTATGACTTGGCTATGCAGCTTGTAAGAACATGCTATCATATGTATTTGGAGACCGAGAAAACACATCTTGCTCCTGAAATTGTAGTGTTTAATGACCCTGAGGCTGCTGAAATGAGCAACGACAGACATCATTACTGGTATAAAAGCAAGTATGATGCATTTTACATAAAGCCTAATGATTGTCACAACCTACAAAGACCTGAAACTGTTGAAAGCATCTATTATGCCTACAAAGTTAGTAAGTCAAGAACGTTCCAGACGTGGAATTTTGAAATATTCAAAAATTTTGTTGACTACGGTAAAGGAGTGTGTTTGGGTGATGTGGTAAGCGGAAGATTAGATGATCAATTAGAATCATTTTGGTTTTCAGAAACTTTGAAGTACATTTACCTAACTTTCTTAAACGAAAACGAAGGTTACGATTTAACCAAGTACGTGTTCAACACTGAAGCACATGCTTTCCCGATAGTACAAAATTAACAAAACATTTATGCCATTGTATATACCTGAAAATAAAAACTAGCAATCAATTTACATATAACTCCAAGCTCCGTTGTTTATGTTACATAATCGGAAGTGGCCTGTCCACAAACTGAAACTTATATTTAATGATTTTCTCAATTTTGACGTTACGTTCGTGGTCGAATTCCATGACCGCGAGTGGATTGGGCAGCTTCAGCATCTTTCCTATAAGTCTCTGTTTGGTTCCGACGTATACAACACATTCCTTTTTGTTGTTTGCTGCACAGATTTCATCTTTCAGAGCTGGCGATATTTTTGCTAGCTGATCCATATCAATGTCCTCCTTGCTTATGTTGAGCTCTCCAGCGATTTTTTCAACCTGCTCATCAGTTATGCTTAAATCAAAGTTAAGGTTTCCAAATTTGAAGATCTGGTTAATGTCTGTCTCAAGTGGCTTGTCAATTTCAAGATCTCCCTGGATCTCTATAATGATGTCTCCAAGGATAGGGTACTGCAAAATGTTTTTGTCCTGAGAAATGTCAATTGATGCTGTGTTCAGTAAAGACATTTTTTAGGTGGTGTCTGCGTTGCAGGCTTTTTATCTTATTGTTTTTGGTTTTGTTGGAAAGTATTCTTGTCTTTTGGTCGTGTTGCTGTTTAATAGTCGATGGCTGTATAAGCCAGCTGAAAAATAAGTGATATATTTTAAAAGCCAAGAAAAAAAAACATAATAACAAGATATGCCCGCAGATTTGCAAATAGCACGTGACCACTTTCAAGCGGTCTGTTGGTTATTCAGCTGCACCAGGAAACACTCGGCTCAGCACTCTGCAGCTGGGGCCAATTAAAAGGAGGCTAAATAAGCTTGTATGGTAAATTAGAGGCCAGAATTCAAGGTCAGTGTTTTGTAACAATGTAGTTTACATTTACAGGTTATGCTAATATTTCAATAAATTTTTAAGGTTTTATCTTATTTAAATAAATGTTACTTTATAAAGCCTTTTTAGTTTTTTTTAAACCTGTAAACAACTTTAGCTTTCCACGTGACTACATGTAAACACATGGTTTTTTTTTCACAAATGCGCCATGTTACTTCGTCTCGTGAAGCTATTAAAACTCCCTTTGACTTTTCTGTTCTCATATAGAAAGAGGTTGAACAGGGTCGGCTATCACACCAAGGTGGCTACCCAAAAAGATTTTACAGTAACCAACAGCAAACGACAAAGATCTGACTCAAACTGTCGACACGCAAGACCATAAACATTTGAGCAGACCACACGTACAAGCATGTTTTTTTTCAAGTCTTCTCTGAACTCGAACGACTTAATCAGATCATCCAAAGAGCTGGAAAAGATCACCGCAGACATACAAAAGATCAACAGCAAAGACACTTTCATAGACAAACTTATCAACACAAAGCATGCTTTTGCTTGCTACGCGCTGAACTTGGCCATAATCTACTACGAGATACAGGACTATAAGTATAGAAACGTCATAATCAGTGTCATCTTCATACTATTCTGCTTGTGGCAGTACTACTTTGTGAATCCTTTTGTTGACTGGATTCATCTAAAGCAACTGACCAAGCTAAAAACAAAGCACTACAAGATAATTAACAGCTTGAAGGATCGAAGCAACTTTGAAAAAATTGACAACATCATCAAACGATTCAGCTACGGCGACGAAGGCGATCAAGATTTCAAACAAGTGTTGGATGAAGACATACAGGAGAGGCTGGATGTTCTGCACAATCTGAACGCTGACATCGAGAAAAGCCAGAACAAACTTGACATTGAAAACGGCACCTTGAAAAAAAACAGCCACAAGAAGAACCTAATATCAAGGTTCTTGGACAACATGGAGGAGTCTGAAGATGACAAGATTTTGATGGACTCGTTGGTCCATGATATGTTCAACGAAAGCCTAATCAGCTACGAGCAGGAGTGCAGCACGTGCCACAAGAAAACCGTGTATTATGTAAAAAAGGACGAGGCTCCTGCCAAAAAGGACCAGCTTGACATCACTGTGAACCGCTGCTTAAAGTGCAGACTAGCCTGATTCCTGCCAACGCCTTGAGCTGCTCTTCATTCATATTATCGTGCTTTAGTTCTGGTACATTCCAGAAGTGTGATCACATGATCACTGCAATACCCGAAGCACAGTCTTTCCAAAGTCCGAGCTTAAAACTAACCTTTTTTTTTTCTCTTTTCTTCCATTTTTTTCTTTTTTTTTTTTATTTATAAATTTTTTTTCTTTTTTTTTTTTCATCCATGGCTTATGAGTTAAAGTTGGAAATTAAAGGAAGTATTAGACTATATAGAAGCATCGTTTATCCTCAATATAAAGTATTGACTGTGTCGGATAGTTTTCACAACAAATATTGAAAACCCCCAATCAAAACAAGTTTACAAAACACTACTCTTTGTACACTCCATCCGCCCAACAATGTCTGCTGAACAAGGTGCTTCTCTGCAAAATGCCACTGTCTTCCCTAACCCAACAGAAGAACAAAAAAAAGATATCATTTCCAAGCTACAATTGAAGCCATTTGTCAACGAAAATGGAGCTGCTGTAAACAGAATTACCATCAAGCCAGAAAACTCTGAAAATTTTCAATTTTTGGACAACCCTGAAGTCTATTACTCCACTGTGAACAACAGCTTTGTTATTTTCGGTACTTTTCAAGATAACTCCATTGCTCAGAATGTCAGTGATTTAAAAGCCAAGAGCGAAGAAAAGGAAAAAGTCCAAAAAACCCCTAATGCCATTCATGATGATTTGGCCGTTCAAGCCGATGCTCCTAAGTTGTCTAGAGACGAATTATTGAAAACATACGAAAACTCTGAAAACGTTGTTGTTGATGAAGCCTTCTTAAAAGAAAATGGGGATGGTTTGACCGAACAGCAAATTGACATCGTTGCTAAGCAGTCAGGTTGTTCTGATAGATATTTAATTTTCAAGGTTTTGATGGAAAAGAAGCAAGATTTAATCAACAGTATTATGACTGTTAAAGAACTAAATGCCTAATCAAACAAGCGGCTATGATGATCACAGATAATAAGATTTGTGTTATTAATGCATTTATATACACACATGTATATATATTTTATGTATATACTGAAAAAATTGATCTAATTTTATTATTATTTTAAAAACAACGAAAATGACATGCCCCATGAGGCTTTGCAAAAAACAAAAAATAAGTACCTACTGCATGCTTTCCTAAATTAATCGTTGCATTGTTTCTCTATAAGTTATCAACAACCTTAGAAAACTTTGGTCCATTCTGGCTTGTCAGCTAAACCGTATTGAATGTCCCCAATCCATTGCATGACGTCTTCAGTCAGCTTACCACATTGCTTACCATCTTGCAGAGGAACAGCAATATCTTCACCGGCGTAACCAATGTTCTTGATAGGAGAAACAACAGCAGCAGTACCAGAACCGAAAGCTTCAATCAATTCACCTTTGGCAGCTCTTTCTTTGACTTCGTTGATAGACAAGTATCTTTCGTTGACTTCCCATTCTTTAGGGTCCAACTTTTCTCTACATAAACCTAAAATGGAATCTCTGGTGACACCTTCTAAGATGGTACCATCGATTGGGGCAGTGACCAATTCTTTCTTGTCACCGTTTTTGAAGGCAAAGAAAACGTTCATGGTACCAACTTCAGTGATGTTCTTTTCAGGACCGAATAACCATAGATTTTGTTGGTAACCTCTGCCGGCAGCTTCTAACTGTGGCTTGATGCATGGGGCGTAGTTGGCACCTAGCTTCTTGTCACCACAACCACCTGGCCAAGCTCTGGTGGCATAGTCAGTAGCTTCTAAGCTAACAGCCTTGAAACCGGTTTTGTAGTAAGGACCGACTGGAGAACAGATAACAAAGATCTTGGCTTTGTCTGGAGTGTGGACACCCAAACCTTCGGATGTACCAATCATGGTTGGTCTGATGTACAGAGAGTACCCTTTACCCTTTGGAATCATGTCGGTGTCCAGCTTGATCAACTTTTGAATCAGCTTGATCAATTCTTCGGATTCAAAAGTAGGCAAACAGATTCTTTCGGCGGACTTGTTCATTCTGGTCATGTTCTTGTCTGGTCTGAACAGAATGATGTCTTCTCCGTTCTTCAAAGACTTGTAAGCTTTCAAACCCTCAAACAGTTCAAAAGCATAGTGGAAGACACAGGTGGAAGGGTCCAAAGACAGGTTTCCGTATGGCTTGATTTCAGGAGCGTGCCATCCCTTTTCGTTGTCCCAGTCAACGGTCAGCATGTGGTTTGTGAAGTGCTTACCGAAAACTAAGTCTTCGTTTTTTAATGGTGCAGCTTTTTCGCTGTCTGGTCTCAGTGTGATCTTGACATCACTGGCAACTAAAGGCTTTAGGTTGGCGGTCATGTTGGAGTTGAATCTTGTGGATCCTAGGAGCTTGATGGTGTTTTTTAGTTGATTGTTTCTGAACATTTTGTGTGTGCTTTGGTGGCTTTATTTATATTGCGATGCTGTGTGTGGAAAATTGAGGCACTTGTTAAAAATCTGATAATTCTGCTGGAGCAAAACTGTGAGGATATTCGTAATTTAATTTAATTTTTTTTTTTTTTTTTTAATTTATTTTTTTTCAGACTTCGATTCAGTTAATAAATGGAAGAATGTAGTGAGTTGCACGGAAATTAAAGCCCTTTGATGTGGAAATGTGACTGTTAACTTCGGTTTGTAAACAAATTTAGGCAGACTGTGCTTTTTTTTCTAGTTAGTTAGCAGAAACTCGGGGATTGTTGTGAGAATCGTTTAAAGTAGCAGGCTGGCTGTGTGGGATCGGAGTAAACGCTGTGAGTTGGGGATTTCGGGGATTAGCTCGAAAAAAAAGTGTTTATCAGGGTTGTCAAACAAAAGGGATGCTTCTTGGTTGGGTTTACTGACCTTTCTAACTATTTATAACCCTATTTCATATACCATTTATGAACCAGCTGCCAAGGCCACCACTACCTTATATATGAGTCATTTTAGGCGGGCAGAAAGACTGAAAAATTTTTTAAACTTCATTTTTTTTTTTTTTTTTTTTTTAAATTAAATTTTAAAAAAAGCACGAGACGGCGTGGAAATAATAGGACCGATTGGTTTATTCACAGGCGATAAGACACGGAGCCCGATAACGGGATGGGGTCATGGCCTGCACGGTTTGCTTAGGTGGCGGTGTTCTCAGCAGCAAGAGCTGACAGTCGCCCTTTTTACAACAAGGAATGGACCCACCCATCTCCAAAGGCTGATTCAGGCGTACCCAGAGCACCATGACGCTAGTCAAAAACACACTGAGAAAAACCTACCTCCAGCAAATCAGCAAAAGCATCAGAAATGTTGCCGAGCAGAGCACCCTGATCAACAGCAAGCTTCTGAAGTACATCGTCACCAACGCCGAGTTCAACAGAATCGGCATTTTCATGCCTCTGGACAACGAAGTTGACACCATTCCTTTGATTGAGCACATTCTCGAGCACCTGTCCGCAGATAAGCACGTCTACCTTCCTATCTGCACCACCACCAGGCGCACAGGCCAAAAACAGATCTACATATACCCACAAGACGAAACACATGTCCACGACGACACCAGGAAGCAGGACCATCTAATTTTCAAGAAGGTTCCCAGCTTAGAGCATTTGAGAGCAATGAAGCCTGTGGGAAAGTACAAAATAAGAGAGCCAGAGATTGAAAACCACACGCTCTACAAAAACAACGTTCTAGTTGAAGAAACAGAGTATCTGTCCAAGCTCGACGTTCTGATTTTGCCTACTGTTCTTCTGGATAAAAAGACAAAAATCAGGGTGGGGTACGGAAAAGGCTATTATGACGATTTCATCAAGAGGTACTTATATAACAACTGGAAAGATGACAGCCAAGACATACTTCGCCATATAGAAGTTCTGAAAGAAATGAAAGAAGACCATTTCATGCACAACCTGGGCAAAACAGAAATCTACAAAGACGAGAGCAGCGACAACTGCACTACTGAAGAGCGTACAGTCAAGGAAAGCATCAGTGCGTACCTGAAGTTTAAGAACGAGTATGAGCTGCTGAACCCACAGGCATGCCTTCCTCCACTACTTGTTGGAGTAGGGCTTAATGAGCAGATACACAACGATGTTATTCAGCACGAAGAAAAGCATGATTGGAAAATGGATTTGGTGATTTCATCTTCGTAATCAACCACCGCAGAGGTATATAGCAGGATAAATAAATAAACAGATAAATATATTAACTAAAGAGTTTATCAGCTTTTGGCTGTGGAAAGGGGTTTGCTTTCTGTGCATCATGCCAAGCCACATTTGCCTAGAACCAAAAGTCAAAATTCCTTTTATTTTTTTCAATTTTTGACTTCAAACTTTCCTTTACCCTTCATCAGCAAGTTCATGCCATTTTCGGAGTACACTTCAATCGTACATTTGGCGGTAGTCTTTCCAATGATTTCTGTGTCTACCAATTTCAAAATGATGAATCTGTTGACAAAAACAGGCGACTTGTAATCAACTTTCAGATTCTTAAGCTTGTAGGTGGTGTTGTTGTCAGTGCCCTCAAAATTTTCAAATTTAAGGCATTTAATCATAAATTGGGAAATAATATCTGAAGACATCCCACCATGCAGCATGAACGGGTAACCTTGAAGCTTAACACCAATGTGGATGACGTCTGCAAGTTTTTTTGTTTTTGGGTTGAATAGCGTCTTTGAAGGAATATCAATTCCACCTAGCTCGTGCAATAAATTGTATTCATCGATTTCGCCGTTCTCAAACACTTGCACATAACCTTCGTTGTCTTGCATTCTTCTAACCATTGGCAGCTGTTCAAGCTTCATCAGTAATTTTCTTCTGTATTCCAGCACATCTTCATCCCTCAACGAAATGTCGTTGTTTGCATAAATAGTAATCATGTCCATTAAAGAATATTCAGAGGCAATAACGTACCCTATTCCAGAAAATAGAACCAGCGTTAAAATCTGCTTAAATCTTCTTTTGTTGTCGTCATACTCAATCTTTTTACCGTTTTTGATAATTTCAGGCCCCCTCTTGTACTTAACACTGTTCAGAGGTTTAGTGAAAGCTGAAAAATATGCCGTGCTTCTAACACAAGGCTTCACAACTTGTTGCAAGCTGTATTTTTTTGATATTAGATGTCTGAACATGTCACTTGATGGAATAGCGTGTATGCTAACGTTTTACTGCCAAAAAACGGTGGTTTTTTTGGGCTTTCAACACTTATTTTGCTAAAAGTAAAACAGAGCTACCAACCTAGTCATTCAAGTATCAAAATGAGATCCAATTGAGCATATATACCAGCCACTTTATTGTCTAAAGTAGACGTTAACTAGATAAATTTAAAAAAAAAAAAAAAAAAAAAAATCAAGAACTCAAATTGGCATTTAATCTGAGAATGAACAAAAAAAAAAAATGAATCATGCTTTTAAACTGGCTTAACACCTATTAACTTTTTTTTTAAAAACTTTGTTCAAACTTTATTAAAGTTTGAAAAAACTCCTATCTATGTTTTTATCAATGCCATGGTGAGTATCAGAAAATAAAAAAAGAGAGCTGATCTACAGAAAGCAAAACTTGACAACCAAATGACAAGGCACCACGTTAAAAATGACAAAAAATAAAAACAGCAAGCCACAAGGTCATAGGAAACCCAGCATCATTGAGGAACACGAAAACATCCGAATAACAATTAGCGATATCAATGATCTGTCCACCAAAGACATCATAGAAAATCCGTACATATATGAGAATGTTTTTGATTCTGACTCCGATGACGACGATTCAGGCTCAAGCGTTTCTGAATCCTTGGAGCATTTAGAACTAAACAATGGAAGCGTGAGAATTGCCCATCTTGGCAAATACAAAGTGATTTTTTTAAGAGAGGATACCCAGAATGAATGCATAGCTGGCGATGATTCCACACTTGATGATGAAGCCTTTTTTATGAATTTGTTTGATTGGGACCACAACGGTGTATATAAAAGAGACCAAGCTTCGGACCTGTATTTTTTTCGACTAATAAAGATAACAGCTAAAGACAAGCTCATAACAAAAGATAACATTGTAAGCGTTTACAGCAGCTGCTTAAGAAAATACAAAAAACTTTCAAATAACAGTGAAAAAAGGTTGTCTTTAAAAACATTTAACAGAATTATAATATTTTACGGGCTGACTGAGTGTTCTTATCCTTTTATTTCATGGGAGAAATGCAATGACTTTGATAAATTAGTCAAAGAAAACAAGCTAGATTTGGATTTTGAAAGACTCTATTTTGATTTTACCAACAATAAACTGAAATTTAAAAATCCAATGAAAAAAGGAGAATATTTGAAATTAGGAAAAACCATTAAAGTTAAGCGTTTGGAGGATATTTCGCTAATTGAAATGGGTCTGCATTGTGCCTTGTGTAACAAGCAACTTAAAGAACAAAATGTTTCATTAAAACTTAAAAAAGAAAAAAACAAAAACTTTATTCATTTTGTACAGCAAAAAACCAAGCCTGAAGATGAAGAAAACAGTTTTAAATGCAGCAGCTGCAAAATTAGCTACTGTGATGCTTCATGCCAAGAAAAGGACAAAATATTACATAATGAATTGTACCATCCACCTTTGAAATACAAGCCTAATAAAGTGATCGATGGCAAAAAGTACAAAACTCTTCAGAATTTGATTTTGAATAAAAACATGGAAAACATATATACGCTAATGACATCAAGAGAGTCTTTGCTTGACTATCCAGTATTTAAAATCAATTTTGCCAACCTATCAATTTTAGAAGATAATTTTGTACAAGCAGAAGACTTAGAACTTGCTTATGATCTATACAAAAGCGTGTTTCACCCATTGGAAGACAACTACACCTATATTCAATTTCTGAACGATTTAGGTTCTAGATATTTGCTAAACGTTTTGGTTGACTTAAAAAACCATTTTCCAAATAAAGACGATGACCATTCTTTGCTGCCTATTTTCATCTTTATGAATCACGGAAACGATACACAGCAAAACGTAGAATTGAATATGAAAGAGAACAAACTAGTTGTCACTAGGGATGTCAAGAAAGACGACGAGCTAACCTTGAACTTTTATCCTATAATCAAAAGGCACTTTGCTGACATTGACACGGAGACATGTGGTGAGTACACTTTGATCAAGACACATTTAGGACTAAACATGGATGTCACAGACGATATGCTGAAAGGTGATCCTTTGGAAAAGAAAATTGATAAGCTTGAGCCAGAAACTAGCGACAAGAGAAGAAGAAAATCATCAGTTAGGTTTTTAGACAAAGTTACTGCTTTTAACATTAACTAAATATGCTTTCTATATGCTATATACAAAAATCATTTACACTTAGGTCTCTTCAACGGTAGGGACCTTATTTTCCAAGTATCTAACCAGCATTTCATGCAAGTCTCTTCTGTTGAAAGGCTTAGCCAGAACATCAGTCATTCCGTTTTGCAAGTACTGCAAGAGATCCTCTTCGTGAACGTTACCAGTCATGGCAATGATAGGAACTGTGCTATTCATTGATCTGATAACTGCGGTTGTTGTTGTTCCGTCCAGTTGAGGAATGATTATGTCCATGAGAATCAAATCAAATTTGGTTGGGGATTCTTTAAGTTTCTGTATGCATGATATCCCATCATTAACAACAGTTATGTTACAATTCATTTTTTCCAAAAATTTTCTACAAATTTGTATGCAAATGTCATCATCTTCACAAAGAAGTATGTGGAAACCGGGCAGCAGCTTCTTAGAATGAAAATCTTTATCAGTCATCTTGTTGATCTCCTCATTCATATCCTGGAAATACTGCTGCTGGCCAACACCGCTATTTTCAGGTTGCAGCTGCGGATAGCTTGTGCTGTTGTCGTAGTCAGCACCAACAAACTTCTTCAATGTGTTGAGTTCGTGCTCCAAAAAATCGATTTTGTTTTGCTGCTTTTGAAACTGATCCTGAAAGAGCTTCTCAAGCTTCAACACTTTGATGATTATCTTGTTCATCACCTCGCCGTTGTTTGTGAGGATGAAGTCGTTGTTGTTCCCGAAGGAGTGCTCTTGGGATGGCTTGCTGGCCGCAGGCAGAGGCTCGTTTTGGATGTTTATGAAAGTCTTCTGGAGAATGCTGGTTAAATCCTTGCTTAGCTCAGAGTTGTGGGCATTCTCCTGCCTTTTGATGTTTGGAAGAAGATCAAGTCTGTCCTTCTGGAAAAAATCGTTTCTGAAAACGTTGATGTTGCTGTGGTTGAAAGTGGGGTTGGACTCCTGGTCGTTGAGCAGGCTCGGATCGAGCTCTGTTTGCTTGATTTTGTTAAATCCGTACTTGTTCAGCTGTCTCACGAATGAGGCGTAGTTGCAGTGCTTGAACAGCCTTGGGAGAACCTTGGCTGTGAAGTTTGTGATGTCTGTGATGATGAAGGACTTGCCGGAGTCGAACTTGTTCCAAACGATGAAGGAATGCTCGTTCTCGTTGTTGTCTATCTCGCTGTAGAGCTTGTGAACGAAAGTTTTTGGCGCTGGTGCAGCCTTTGTTTCGAGGATGGGGCTGAGTTTCTTTCTGCCTCTTTTTTTGAGGGACTTGTCTTCCATGTTTGATGCCTGGACTGTTGCTTGGGCTCGGTACGAGAATTTTGTATGGTCTTTTGTTTGAGCTTCCTTCTGGGCTGTTTGAACGTTGAGTAAACATTTAAATAAAATTTTAAATTAATTATTTTTAAAACAAACTTTTAAAACAAAAAAAAAATAATCCTAAAAGCTAAATTAGAATACAGCCTAGAAAGTCTAGAATGCACGACAGGCGTGTTTTAAATATAGTAAGGACGATGCAATCAGCTCCCATTCTTGCGTGCTTATGGATGCGTGACGGAGAGTGGGCGTGCGTTGCTACATAATAGTGGAATATGGACGTGGCAATGCCACTGGGAGCGGAGCAGGAAGCAAACGGTTGGCTGGGGCGGGAAGCGTTTTTCCCGAAGGAGAAATAAATGTACATGTGGGATACGTCATCAAAGAGGCGCTCAGGAGGCGGGCACGTGAGGCTGTTTGGTAGCAAAGAGGCAAAAAATTGGTAGCGTTAAAACAAAGCAAAACTGGCAGCGCAAAAGCAAAGCAAAACTGGTAGCGTTAAAATAAGGCAAAACTGGTAGCGTTAAAATAAGGCAAAACTGGTAGCGTTAAAATAAGGCAAAACTGGTAGCGCAGAACCGGCAGCACAGGCGTAGGCGAAAACCGTCAGCGCAGACACACGGCTGCGTGTAGCCGCATGGACAGCCAGCGAGCCCTCACCAATCGCCTCACTGTCCCTGCAACCGCTCTTTCAACACCCCTTCCAGTCATCCTTGCTACACTCCAGTGCTTCTTCCTCAACCTCCACCATCCTAACTCCGCCCCACCCAACCGCCACGCACATCCGCGGCCCCAGGAAAATTTTTTCTGCCATCCCAAGCCCTTTCCGCTACTGCTGCCTGTTAGCTAATCACACACCGCCAATAATCATGCTGGGAGTGCGGATTCCTATGCTTTTTTTTTTTTTTTTTCTCTTTTTAAAATTAAAATTTAAAATTACTGATCTTTTTTTTTTTTTTGTTAATTTATTTTTATTTTAAAAAGATGTTGTCTACTACAGATTATTACAATTTATGGCCACTTTATTTGAAACATTAATATTGTACTAATTAGCCTTTTTTTTGCTCAGCAAACCCAAGATCCATCCTGAGCATCACACAGCCTCGAGCTCGACAAGAAACCACCGTCTGCTTTCTTTCTCGCCCAGACCTCCCTCAGTCAACAGGCAGCCTTTTTTTTTTTTTGCTGTTGTTTTTACCCAACAAGCAACCTGTTTTACAACCCGTTCAAGCGGCACCTACAAACAACATCCAGAGAGCATTCAACTGTAATTCCTCCTTCTAAACGATGAACTTCAATCTTTTCAACAATACCACCAGCAACCACAATGACCAGGACAAGTTTCACAACCCTTTGCTTTACAACCTGAACTCAACAGTCACCAACACCGAGAATACCAACTGGAACTCAGGTAACATCATGAACAACAACACTTCCTCAGAGTTCAGCAACAAAGGCTACCAAACTCTGCAAGAAGTCATGTCTTCTATGCAACAGCAAGACAACCACACCATTCAGAGACAGCCTTTAACCAGCAAACCATTGTACACATCCAAAAAAAGATACGGTCCCCAAGATTTCCAAGTCCTAAAGCTTCTAGGAAAAGGAACATTTGGCCAGGTCTACCAAGTCAAGGGCAAGAAAACCAACAAAATCTACGCCATGAAAGTTCTATCCAAGTCAGTCATCATAAAGAAGAACGAAATTGCTCATACCATTGGTGAAAGAAACATTTTGGTCAAAACTTCCCAAGACAACAACAAGCACAACTCCCCTGGTGTAAACGACAGCCGCCAAAACACCGGGACCAACAACCATTCTTTTTCTTCTGATGGTGCAAGCGCCAACAACATAGACATCAACCTTACAAGCAGCAACCAAAACAGCAAAAGATGTCCTTTTATTGTTGGGCTGAAATTCTCTTTCCAAACCCCTTCGGATTTGTACTTAGTCATTGATTTCATGGCTGGTGGGGAACTGTTTTGGCACTTGCAGAAGGCCGGAAGATTTTCCGAACTGAGATCTAAGTTTTACATTGCCGAATTGGTTGTTGCTCTAGAGTACCTGCACGACAATGACATTATTTACAGAGATCTGAAACCAGAAAACATTTTATTGGACAGCGAAGGTCACATTGCATTGTGTGATTTTGGGTTGTCTAAGGATGATTTGAAAGACAGAACCAACACATTCTGTGGTACCACTGAATATCTTGCTCCGGAACTTTTGCTGGATGAAACAGGCTACACCAAAATGGTTGATTTCTGGTCTTTGGGTGTTTTGATCTTTGAGATGTGCTGTGGCTGGTCTCCGTTCTTTGCCGAAGACAACCAGAAGATGTACCAGAAAATTGCTTTTGGTAAAGTCAAATTTCCTAGAGACGTTTTGTCGCCTTTTGGTAGATCTTTCGTTAAAGGATTATTGAACAGAAATCCTAGACACAGATTAGGTGCTATTGACGATGGAAGAGAGTTGAGAAGACATCCATTCCTGGAAGATGTCGATTGGGACTTGTTGATTCAAAAGAAAATACAGCCTCCATTCAAGCCTATTATTCAGGATGACCTGGACACTTCTAACTTTGATCCTCATTTTACCAGCCATGAAATTGACCATAACATGTTTTTCCCAACTTCTGTTACAAACAACAGCGCAAATCCTGCTGACAATCATAACAATAACAACACTGGCGGCCTTGCAAATGGCAACGGCAATAACCAGAACAACAACCAAGTGCAAAACGGAAATATGTCCAATTCTCATAAAGTAAAGAATACTCCACTGTCGCAGACCATTCAAAAGCAATTCCAAGGCTTTACCTTTGTTGACCATTCTGCAATTCCTATGGAGTCTCCAACTCAGAATTCTATTGCTAACTTGAACTCGTCTTATATGAATAGAAAATTGCTGCAAAATTCCTACTTTTTGCAGCAAGGCTCTTTCATCCCAGGTGATCCTAACATGCCTGCTGATGAAGACGTCATTGATGAAAATGAAGTTTGGATGCAACAAGGTGGTGTTGACATGGATTTGATTGATCAAATGGTTAAAGACGATGATGACGATGAGCATATGGGTTTCCAATTCGATTGATTACTTCTGCTGACATAATTTTATATTAAAAAAAAAAAAAAAGAAAAAAACTGACAAAATAAAAAAGAAAACATTTAATATTTTAAGAAAATCGTACTTGCATTAATGTATAATTATTGCACATATATACATATTAACAATAATATTGATTTTAGATATAAAGAACATGTGTTTTCCTATGGCTGCATACTTAAGCCTTCTTCTGTTTTAAAGGAGGCTGCGCTTATCGCTGTTTCTATTTTAAAATGCCTGATGCTGATTCAAATGCCAATATTATTATTTGATTTTAAACAAAACAGATGCCTTGATTCAAAACTTGTGTAGTGCATTTGCAGACCAACAGCAACGCTTATGACCAAATGGTTGAATGATATGCTGTTTATTTGACAGTTGCGCGCGTAATTAGTGAATTTACGCATTTACTACAATTTTTTTTTTTTTAAAATATAAATTGAAATTAATTTATAATCCTTCTATACTAATTCAGGCTAAACTGCATTAAGTTTTTTCAGTGCACATAGCGGTAGAACATGCTCTTGATAGACAGTTAAAAGATACTTTGTGTAAAAAGAAGATGTCTAACCAAAAAAAAAAAATAATTCAATACCTAGCATAAGCTTGTTTTTTGCTTCAAGGTATAAACAACCACTATGTTGTTTCTGAAACATGTGAGTTTTTTAATTTTAATTTTCAGCTTGCTGTTTGGCAGTGCGTTTTCACAAAGAAACCCTAAAGAAACAGTTAAAGAAATATTTAACTGGAGCATAGATGAGTACATCGATAAGGCATACCCATTCGACACTATAGACCCCATATCATGCAAACCTCATTCTATGAAGAAGATATCAGAAAGTGATATTTACTCAAATAATCCCTCTCTTCTCATAGACTCCATCACCACTTTTATTGTAATGGATGACTATGACAGATTTATGGAAGTTTATGATCTTATAAGGGCAAGTTTTACATTGAAAAAAGGAATGACAGTTCAGGTGTTTGAATTTAACATACGTGTTTTAGGGAGCTTTATATCATGCCACCTCTACCTAGAAGAGCATGAGAAAAAGACCGGAGCTGGAAACTCTAATGATAGTAAGTATGATGATTGGTTTTTACATCAAGCCTACTCCGTGGGTAATGAACTAATTCAAAGTTACAAGTCACCCTCTGGACTACCTTTTTCAAGAGTGACATTCGGAGAAGGCTGCCAAAACTTGATTATGAACAAGCCTGAATTAATGGCTGAGAACAATCCAGTAGCTTTGGCGGCTCCTTTCCTAGAACTGTCTTTACTTTCAGTTCTTACAGGAGATGACAAGTTCAGAATATATTCAGAATATGCTCTGGATAAAGTCATGAATGAAATGAGAGATTGCAAAACAGGACTGCTGTCCTTTTCGTATGACGTTATCAAACAAAAAGTGACAGAGCCGTTTTCAGGAACAGGGGCAAACATAGACTCGGTTTTAGAATATCTACTAAAAGGATCTGTTATTTTTGACAATGATCACTACTTGAAACTTTTTGATGAGCTATTTATGGCCACTTCAACTGTCCAAGACAGAAAGTGGTTTTATCAGGTGGTATTTTCTTACTCAGGCAACATCGCTGTTCCTTGGGTAGATTCTTTGTCAGCGTACTTGTCAGGAACTCTTGTACTTGATGGAACTCACCTGGAAAATGCAGAAATAAAAAATTTGTTTTACGTTAAGCTTTGGGGAAACTACAGAGGTATTCCTGAAAGATGGAATTCTGACACCTCAGGCTTAGAAACGTCAGATATTGCATTAGAGTGGTATCCACTAAGACCTGAACTTATAGAATCTTGCTACTTTTTGTACTTGGCTACAAAAGATCCTTTTTATCAGCATATAGGACGAGAGATATTGAAAGATATTCAAGACAGATACACATGTGAGTGTGGTTTATGTGGAGTTCAGGACATAAGAACAGGTGAACTGCAAGATGAAATGGAAACATTTGTCTTAGGAGAAACGTTAAAGTATTTGTATCTTTTGTTTGATGCAGAGGATTTCTCAAATCACAGCAAAAAAACTTTTGACGTTACTGATGTGGTCTTCACAACAGAAGCACATCCGATATCTTTGAAACAAGCTCATTTTGACAGTTATCAACAAAAAGGGTTTTTAAACGACTCTTATATTTTAAACGAAGACAACCCTGATATCTATAATAGATATTCTATTTACCAAAATAAGCCGATTAGTATTAAACTAGACGAGTTTAAAAACAGAGTATGTCCAAATGTTGAAACGCCTGGCTCTTTGTTTGATTCGCCAATGATGACAAGACCGGATCTTTTCCACTTTGATGCCGAGTATGGCAAAAACATGAGATATTACGAGTATTTAAATACCAGTTACCAAAATCTTGAACTGGAACCAGAGTTTTACAGCATGTATTCAAGCTACTCTAATTTGCAATCTTCACCTGTCAACATTTACAACTTGTCAAAAAATTATTTCAGCGAGGTTGAAGGAACAGTTGGATCAACGAGAATGTATAAATTGTATGATAACAAAATATCCGAGTCATATTACAAAAGTATGGCTGGCTCAAAAATTGAGTTGAATTTGTTAAACAACTCTTTACAGCAGGAATACTTTCAAAAACTTTTCAATGTGTCTTCTTCTGCAACAATCAACACACCAGACTACCAGTTTGTTTACTTGGCCAAACTTGACTACGACTATTTTGCTAGTAAAGACAATCATGTATTTATAGATTTCAAATACGCTTCGGACATGAGCTTGGTAACATCAAAAGATTTTGACTTGTCTGAGATCTGCATATTTGATAGCATACAGATGAACAAAGAAAACACGCTGGGATTTGAATTTGATTTTATTGTTGACCAAAACGATCCCAAGTATTATAAGAATAAGAACTTGAACAAAATGAAGTCGTATTTCGAAAAAGACTTTAGTGCCGACTTGAAAGAGCATATAGCTGGTGTAGCTGCTAATGAAGAGCAGATTGCCAGAACTAAGTTTATAAATGTTGTTATTGGGCCATACTTTTTGGTCAACACGTTTTATGTATTGAATTAATTAAATATTTGCATTTTTTTGCTGGTAAAAAAAAAGGTAAGATATTGATTAACGGTTTAAAGCCGATGCGAAACACTTAGTTCAAAATTGTCTACAACTCTCTGTTCAGGAACTTGTTTTTTTTTTATTTAGCTATCTTTTTTTTTTTTGTAACAAAATAATTAATTACTTAAAAGGGAAATTTTACATATGTTTAGTAACCGCTGCTGTCCGATTGAGGACATTTAAATTTTTTTTTTTTTTGACTGCTGTTTTTCGATGAACATTTTCACAGAACTTGGTTCCCAGCTATTACTATATATATTGAACAAATGAGTTCATGGTTTAGTATCAATAAAACTTTTGCCAAAATAAATAGTGTTATATTTATAACAAAAAAAAATTACAAAGAACCATCCTTAATATATACATAATTCAAAATGGCTAGAGGTCCGTATGTATCATAAGAAATCAGATATATAGTCTGGACAAAATCCCGACATGAGGTGAAACCTTTAATATACAATCAAAAACAATTCTGATTATATTAAATCTGAAAAAGTAGTGTACTTTTTTGATTATCAATAATTTTTATTTTTGTTTACTTGTTGTGTTTTATAGGAATTACTGATGACGTTGGGGAAGTGAAAGTAGCTATTATGTAGCTGCTTTTTCTTTTTTCATTAGCAACCATTTTTATTGTTATTTTGCATTTTGAGTTTTGGTCATTGATGTGCACATGATATTTGAAGTTTAATGGTTTATTCTTTTCCGTATTTTTTTTTTGAAGAATAAATCTGTCAAGTGTCAATAGCCCAATGTCGACTTATTATGCTTTGTTTTGTTGCAACTAAACACACTGCAATATCTTTTTTGTTTAGGTCAAGAGGATGTAAACAAAACTGGTACATGGTTTAAAATTTATTTTTAGATTGTGCAAATAATGGCAATAGCAAGTTGTTAGTGTTTAAAGAATTAATTTCTTCCTTAACCATCAGCTGATTTTTGTTAAACAAGTCAACTTTTAGATAGATATTTAATTATATTGTTAGTTTTGAAAAGTACTTTTTTTTTCTGAGATTAAATATGTTTGAATTATGGATTTTGATGTTATTATTCAGGTTGAACATATTTAAGTTTTCTCCATAAGAAAAATTAGTTATCAAAAAAGAATTTTTGGCTTTACTAACAATTTTTAATTTCTATCTAATAACCAATATTATTTCAAACAGAGGTAAACATCAAAAAAGATTATCCGCTCCAAAACACTGGATGTTAGACAAGTTATCCGGTGTCTACGCTCCAAAGGCTTCTCCAGGTCCACACAAATTGAGAGAATCTTTACCATTAATTGTTTTCTTAAGAAACAAGACCAAGTACGGTTTGAACGGTAAGGAAGTTAAGTCCATCTTGATGCAAAGACACGTTAAGGTTGACGGTAAGGTTAGAACTGATGCTACCTACCCAGCTGGTTTCATGGATGTTATCTCCATTGAAGCTACCAACGAACACTTCAGATTAATCTACGACATCAAGGGTAGATTCGCTGTTCACAGAATTTCTGACGAAGAAGCTAAGTACAAATTAGGTAAGGTTAGAAAGGTTCAATTAGGTAAGCAAGGTGTTCCATACATTGTTACCCACGATGGTAGAACTATCAGATACCCAGATCCAAACGTTAAGGTTAACGACACCGTTGTCATTGACTTAGAATCTGGTAAGGCTACTGACTACGTTAAGCTCGATACCGGTAAGTTAGTTTACGTTACTGGTGGTAGAAATTTAGGTAGAATCGGTGTTATCACTCACAGAGAAAGACACGATGGTGGTTTCGATTTAGTCCACATCAAGGATACTTTAGGTAACTCTTTCGTCACCAGATTAGGTAACGTTTTCGCTATCGGTGAACAAGGTAAGGAATTAATCTCTCTACCAAAGGGTAAGGGTATCAAGTTGACCATTGCTGAAGAAAGAGACAGAAAGAGATCTAGAGCTGATTAAACTGTATTATCAATACTTATTTTACAAAAATAATTATTTTTTTTACATCTCAATCAAATTATAAAATCTCAGTTTTCATATCCCATGTAAACGCCAATTTCTTGTTCAGTACGTTGATTTTATAGACGGTATATATATATAATATAGATTGTTAAGAATATCATACAAACAAAAACAACAAACAATTATAAATTTAAATAGGTTAAACAATTAGAAAATCAATTATGTTATTTTTTATTATTTTCAAAATTTTATTATTATGTTAACGCTTGTGTTTAAATATATAAGGTTAGATACACGGCTAAGCTTTTTTTGCTATTACTGCAAAAAACCCAAACCACTATTGGTCTGACTTTAATCCAAAGTGCTTTTGAAGCAAAGGAACAACACTACTGGCAGAAAGGGAAAAGCTTTTCAAAACCCCATTGTAACCCATTGCTTCAAGAGCTCTGAACACTTCGAGCTCAAAGAAATCTAAATATACAAAATCTACTTCTTCAGTTTCGTTGTTGATGATGTCGTAATATTGGATGACGTTGGGCATTCTATAATACCTCAAAGGCTTGTGCAAAGTGTCTTCGCCATCACAGCCAAAGTCATCGCACGTAACAGGACCTAATGGAAGGCTTTCATACAGCGAAAACTGTGAATTCTGAACATCGTTTGATATATGCTTGACTTCCAAAATTTCACCATGATTGGAGTTAGGCATCGAAGCAGCAGGAAGGGCACCCAGGTTCATTATTGAGGACTGTGAGTTCAAAAAGTCTCCTATTTGACGGGCAAAATGATATGGAACCGTTATGTATTTCCACTTGTTTTCATAAGGGGAAACTTGATATATGGTGTTTTCAGTAAAGTTTCCTTCAAATAAATCGGATCTAATTAGACCGGTGTTTATGGTAATGATTCTTTTGATATTTTCTCTTCCTTTAGGCTTTTCCAGTGTTTTTAAAATGTGTGTTCTGATTAAATTGAAAATATTGTATTTAGAGCTCAAAGGCTTTGCACTCATGTAATAGGTATCAGGAATAAAGCCTAAAACCTTATCTAAATTTAGTATTTTGAACAAACCGTTTATTTTTTTGGTAATGAAGTTTTCTTCAAACCAGTTTATGGCAGTAGCCTTGTTATTTTTTAAATGAAAATCAAATGACTGTTTGGTAAAATCGATATACTTTCTGAAAAATGAAGGTGCACTGCTGATATTCAAACTCAAAAACCCTAAAGTCTCACAAAATCTTCCGCTTGGTAAAGCAGTTGATTTTTCGTCAATAGAAATGAAGTCTCTTATGTGAGAATGCCCTCCAAAGTACTGAATGATTGTGTTTTTGAAGTGTGATCTTAAGTAATTGTGAAGATAAAGAAGCTCTTGATTTTGCGCATGCTGGATTGGTAGATGACCAAATACAACTAAAACATCCACATTTGCATCATTAAACTTAGCCAGAAGTTCGTCTTTAAACCAAGGTTTTTGAATTTCCTTTTCTATGCTTGTAACCCTTGCTAGTGCATTGAATTTTTCAAAATCAAAAAGAAAAGATAGAGCCAAGATGTTTTTTTTGTTGACCTTGGTTTCAAAATATCTGTATTTCTGGCCAAAAGGAACCCACTCGTTATTATCTAGAAATTCAACGTTAGAAGAAATGTATTTTGGATTGTTCTTTGCCGTTGTATAGTATTCTATTGAGCTGCTAGATTCAGTATACAATTCATGGTTTCCTAAAGTCAAAAGATCGTAGTTGTCCATATTCATGTTGAAGATCTCATATGACATAATGCCTTTGGGAAACGTAGCGTCCCCAATCCCGTTGCCATCGATTTTGTCCCCAGTGTCAACGACAATAAGATCTTTGCAGTAATTGTTGTTGATGGTGTCACGAAAGTTTTTTAGGAAGTCGTGGTAATGGCCCCAGTCCACGCCAAATTTGTTTTTGAGCCAGGAATGCGTGTCTGTTGTGTGCAAGAAATTCAAATCCTGGATTTCAAGAGGGGAGTGCTGGTAAGACAAATGGTCGGTAAAATCCTTTGCCTTTGCAAGCTGGCTTACAAAAAAAGCAGCCAGTATGTGCAGCCAAAGAGTGCTTGGCATCATTTTAGAAAGAGCGAAGGAAAAAGAGGCTTTGGGTAGTGCTGGATGAACCAAAAGCTATGTGCGTCAGAGAAAGCGCTGCTTAGCGTTGCGGCCTTTGGAGTTTTCTGTTGTTGGGTTAAATCCAGCATTCATTAAGCAGTTGTATTCCATTAAGCTGATAAGAAGTCAATAAATAATCTATATAAACAGCTATATCTAACCAGTGCAATGACCTTACCATTAACTACCAGCATCGCAATCTATCATTAACAACTGTTCAGCACGCTTGCTTATCAGTTTTTTTTAAAATTAAAAAAAAAGAAAAAGCAATCAAACACTAACAACAAACAGACAAAGGACGGATAAAAAAAGCAATCGGGCCATGGCTGCTTACTGGTGGAGAACGCACGTGACATTGAACATTTGTTCATGTATTTTAAAATAAGCTTTTAAAAGTAAGAGCCAAGGCTCATACAAGGGCTTTGTAGTATGCACACGTGGCTGGCTAGGGAAGCAGAAATGTGAAGCTAACATGATATTTTATCAGCTGGATGGGGATCTGGAAAAAATGTCTATATACAAGTAAGGGCCAGCAGACACAGAGGGTCTACACTTGGCGGTGGGCGGCAGCGCTTTAATATAACTTTGCGTGGCCTGTTTTGCTGCTGAAGCCGCTTGATATTTTAGGCGGTTCAGACTTGACAGCTCTGGAGGTGCTGCTGAGCGGCTGGCCCGCACTGTATCTAGAAGGCTTGCTTATGCTGCTGTAGCCGTAACTTTGCTGGCCATGGCTAGCCTTGGCACTGCTCGATGTGCTGCTAGGACGGCTAGGTGCCTGATTGGCATCAGATTTGACGATCTGCGGTATGCTCGCAGATCCATTCGGCGGCTGGCTTGCACTAGCCTTGGCGCCACTGGGGCTTTTTGGTTTTTCGTTTGCATCCAGATAAGCAGAATTCGACGATACAAAAGATTTAAGAAATTTCATCATGTTCGGGTCTTGTTGGCTGGCTGTCAACGGCTTGGCTTGCTTCACGACTTGGTCGGCAGTGCTATCAAAGCCAAAGCTTTTGGGCTTGCTGCTTGGAACAAAGGGTGCAGGTTTCTTGCCAGCTTTTAATTTTGCTTTGTAGCTTTTAATGAAAGTAGGATCCCACAGTTCAGACGCTATACCCAGGTCTTTGCAGCATCTGATCAAAGCATTGCTTTTACAGCCCTCAAAAGCTGTGATCAAATCAGCCTCTTTGAAAAAATCTTGCTCGCCAGTAGCTTCAGAGACAAATTTTCCGTTGACAATCAGAGCATATGTTCTTCCAATTGTTTTGGAACCAACAAGAAAGTGCTCAGATCTTGGGACTAGTGCCCACCTGCCTGGCCCAAAAGCAGTAGACAGGATTCTTCTGTACTTGATTTCTGGAAGGTACAGGAGGGAATCGTTTTTGAACTCTACGTCACTCTCGTTGATGGGCTGTGTCAGAATCTCGTACTGCTCCTTAGAGATGTTGTTGTCGCTGACACCGTGGTAGGAGACGGTCCAGTCGACCCCATTGTCTTTGGCTGTGGGTAACTGTGGAATTCTGATGATCTTCTCGTCGATGGTAAGCTTCTGCTGAATGATTGGTTTGATTGGCTCTTTGAGAAGCGATGCCTTTTTGTCGCTGAGGACCATGGACGAGCAGCTTATGGACTGTAAAGAAAAGGCACGGACTGCCCTGATAGCCATTGAGGCGTGTGCTGCTGTGGAGCCACTAATTTCTGTGAGCATTGTGCGATGGCTTGATTGTGTATGGTTGTCTTGGCCAAATAGCTTTGCAACAACGAAAAAGAGAAGAAAAAAGCGGGATGCTGCTTAGACAGTTGTTGAGTGGTTTTCCAGCACTGTCAAGGCCAGTCTCTAGAAAGCAATATGAATAAAACAAAAAAGCTGAATGAGACAAATTATCATCAGACCAGGCTGAAGACTGCCGCTCAGAAGAGCCAATTGACTCCATGAAGCCCAATTGAGCCCACAGGACATTTTAAAAGTGATCAACGTTTTAAACCCAGCTGAATATTTCAATCCGTGATTATTCACGTTCGCCTGACGTTGGCGTTTTTTTGTCTGCGCGTAGCGGAGACGGTAATTGTTCTGGTCACGAGCAGCAAGCTTGCACGTGTGGCAGGAGAGCAGACGAATGGAAGACGAGGAGAAGGAGGCAGAGGAAGACACAGAGGAGGATAAAAGGTTGCAAGGAGGCTGGAAGAAATCAAAGAGGACCAGGAAACAGATGGCCTGCATTTGCAGCAAGTCCATGCAGGCAGACGCTGGGGCCATGCTGTTTGGCAGAGCGAGACAACACGTGCAAAATTTGTTAGACCGTGTAGCGGTCTTACCAAAAAAGCAACGCGCTACCAGTCGTAGCACGTGACGTGTTAAACTATTTGGCTGTGTAGCGCTTATTCTGAGCACGCCTCCAAACCCAAGCGCACGTGACATTGCTTTCCGCATGGCCAACAAAAAAAAACAGCTCCCACACACGTGTTCCTAGAGTTGCTCTGTGCAAACAGCTGCCGATGCTTCAAGGACCGCCAGGGAACAGAGCACAGTACAACAGGCACAGCCCAACAGGAAGCAAGAAGACAAAGAAGAAACCAGAGGTCTAGCTGCTTTTTATTGCTATTTGTCTACACATTCAAACCACCAACTTGTCTGTTTTCTCTGGAATTTTTGCTTTTCTCGAACTTAACAGCACACAATGAAGGATTCTCAGGCCCCAACTGCGGCCACCGACAAAGAAAAGATTGCTTCCACTTCAGAAGCGTTTGCTCAGAATCGTGGCACTTTAATATCACAACGTTTGAATATGGAAAACAGTCATATTGGTTCAATCGACAATAAAAGCGACGCAGCAGCAGGCCATCCAAACGATGGCACGAATTCTGCTGAAAATAAAAAAGAATTGTTAAACAACAAAGCTGATCTTGGCCAAAAAAGCTTGCCAAATGCCAAAAAGGCAGCCAGATCTGAATCACATAATGAAAAGCGGACAGTAACGGCAAAAATTTTTGCAGCCAGTAAGCGTTCATCCAAAAAGCATATTGTTTTGTCGGCTCCAGGCGATTCAAACAACAAAATGGGTAAAATTTTTATCCATTCAGAAAATAGTATTTCAGGTGCTGAAGCACAATCATCACAGCAACCCAAGAATCATCAGGCTGCTTCAGCAAGCAGAAATTTAACGACAAACAAACAGCAAATAAAGCCTTTGTCAATGCAAATAGATGATTGCTCTACTGAAGCTAAAGAAAACGACATTAACATTTCTTCAGCGGATCATCATAGCAATATCGTTGAGTCGGAAAAGAGCACACAGCCCAATGAACCCGAACACGCCAGGGGTGTAGGGCTAAAAAGAACTGTATCTACAGATGCCACATCTAGCTTGAACAAAAAGACTAGACTGACTGCTCGCTCCGAAAGCATACACCAGTTGCTAGGCGATTGGCTTGAAGAAATCGAGAACAGCGCTTTTGAAAACTCGAATATCAACTCAAATTTGGCTGATCAAATGTCAGTTTTGGAGCAAAATTTGCTAACAGTTCAAACGGACCTTCAAAATGTTAAAACCAGCATTGATTCATCAAACAAAATAAAACAAGAGGACATCTATGCTACCATCAAAACATACCAAGCCCAGATAGACAGCATTAAAGAATTGGCTAAAAGTTCATATGCCAACGTAAAGGGACATGGTGAAGACATTGACAAAATCTATAGCAAAATTTCAGAGCTTGAGCAGACAATTAATTCAATGCATAAAGACAGCAGCTCCAATATTGCTATAAACGAAAAATTGACAAGCTGCAGCTTATCCATTGAAAACCTGCAATCAATCACAAACTCAAGCCTAAAAAAGTTGAATGCTTTAGAAGCAGAAACCAATAAAACAAAAGAGCATTTTAACGCTAAATTGACAAGTAATGATGAGGTTTTTAAACAAACAGATGCGAAAATCAATGCTTCTCGAGAAAGCATGGAAAAGTTTTCAAAAGACTTAAAAAACAATTTACATAGTATTTTCAAGGATTTAAATGTTTCATTTTCAGTAGAGCTGGAAAGTTACAAAAAATCTAAAGTAAGCACAACAGCTTTTGATAGCAAGATGAGCATCATTGACAAAACGCTAGCAACACTGACAGGCAAAATTGACGCCCTGGACACCTCCATAGCTGAACAGTTGGAGCTGTTCAAAAAGGATTACACAGAACAAATGCTTAAGCGCATGAACTTGTACGAGCAAAAGCTTGAGCTAACAGAACACAACATTGAGAAATTTTCTATGAACAATGCCAATGTAAAACACAAGCTTTCCAGCGGCAATGCCACATTACCGTATACCTCGGTTTTGTTTTTGACTGATTACAAACAAACTTATAATGATAAGATGAATTATGACATAATGTTTAAACCTCTAATTGAACATTGCTTGAAGTTTGGAGTATTTTTAAGTGTTGACGTTATTGATGATGAGAACTACCTGCTTTATTGGGAAGACAACGGAAAAAATCTATTCCAATTAGGCTTTGAGTATAAGAATTCGCAGCTGGCAGCAAAACCAATTCCAGGAGCAACCCTCTGGGAAATTCCACATTCTTTGAGTGCCCAGGACCAAGCTGAGGTCCTGTACAAGTATGTCACCAAGTACTACTTTGATGTCATTGTTGCAGTGTACCTAGAAAGGGATGCGCCCAAGCAGCAACGAGTGTCCACATGCACTCGTCTTTTGAATAAAATTAAAGTGTTTGATAACAGTATGTACCAAGACAAGGCTGTGAAAATGCTGATCGAAAAGCTAGACAAGGACGATGATGCCAACAGTATCTCCATTTCAAAAACCATACTGTACAGAAAGCCCAGGGTGATCAAGCATATTTTTGACAAGGTTGACGCTAAATACCTGATGGACGTGCACAGCAGAAACCAGGTGGTGCTGGAGTGCGTTAAGTTCTACAGATCCATCATGCGCTATGAAAACGTGGACGAATACATGAAACACGAGCCTGTGCCCAACGACGCTGCCCAAACTGCTGCTATCACGTCCTACTCGCTGTGGTCGATGATGCCTGACTACAAAGCTTGCTTTGTTGTTAAGAAAGAGGAGTCGGCCTAGCCCGTGAGTGAGCTCTGCCACGGTGCTGTTTTTTGATGGCTGTGCTGAGAATAAGAATTAGGCCAGTAAAACCACCTTGTTGTACAATCCGACGCTCTTGACCGTGCCTTACTGCCTGTCTACCATCATATACAGCAGCCATAATGAGTTTTTTTTTAAAAAAAAAAATTTTAAATAGTTTATTTACATGTACAATTTTTTTTTTTCACTCTGCAAATGTTAGCGTGTCCAGTTTTAAATTAAAATTCACGGAGGACTGTGATTATAACAACAAAACAGTGAATAAGTAAAGAAACCAGTTCCACTACAGTCCAAGGACAGCAACTTTGATTCTGAATCCTTCGTTTCAAACATGGCAGTGACCAAAAACAAAAAATCTACAGAGTCCACTGAAGCCGTGGGCTCCAAAGACAAAGAATACAACGCAACATACGAGTATTTAGGGACCAGATCCATTTCATACGTGTCCAAATCACCACAGTACCTGTACACCGTGTACCACTACATAGTGATTTTTTTTGCAGTCTTGACCAGAGCCATCAACATCCACAAGCCTTCCGAGGTTATCTTTGATGAAGTTCATTTTGGCAAGTTTGCCTCGCACTACCTGGAAAACCAGTACTACTTTGACCTGCATCCGCCAATGGGTAAGATCTGCACTGCATGGATCGGAAAGCTTGTCAACTACAGCGGAGAGTTCAAGTTTGACAGCATTGGCTTGGAGTACCCACACGGGGTACCGTTTTTGCTCTACAGAATGTTCAACTGCATACTAGGTGTTGGAATCTGCTCGATGATTTTCAAGATACTGCAGCAGCTGAAGATGAAGCCTATCACCTGTCTGTTTGGTGCCATGCTGGTTGTATTTGACAACTCCCACATCATTGAGTCAAGACTGATACTGCTAGACGCCCAGATCAATTTCTGGATTGTTGCAAGCATTTATGCTTTCATTAGATTCTACAAGCTTCAATTGAACATTCAAAAGCACTTTTCTTGGAGCTGGTATTTGTGGCTGAATTTGACAGGTCTTTTCTTGTCTTTTGTCATTTCCATCAAATATGTTGGCACTTTCACTTTTGCCATGGTAGGCATTGCTGTTGCTTTTAACCTGTGGCAGCTTTTGGACAAAAACGCCCAGATATCTGATAAAAGTTTGGTGAAACATTTAATGCTTAGAATCCAGGCTTTGATTGTTTGTCCGTTCATTTACTACCTGTTCTGGTTTTACTTGCATTTCCAAATTCTGTACAAGTCCGGTCCTGGTGATGAGTTCATGTCGCCTGAATTCCAAAGAACTTTGGAGGAATCAGCTATTTTGAAGGAATCCAGAGATATCAACTATTTTGATGTTGTCAGTTTACAAGTTTCTGATTTGGACTGTAAAATGCATTCTGACTCTAATTTGAGATATCCACTGCAGTATCCAGATGGCAGAGTTTCATCCAATGGGCAACAGGTTTCATGCACTACCAATAACTACAATGATGATAACCAATGGTTTCAAATTGTCCCAATTGAAATGGGAATCAACCAAAACCACGGCGTTGGCATTGGCGCTACTGTGCAACTGCTGCATGTTAAATCTAACAGTTTTTTGAAGACTCATGACGTTGCTTCCAGTCTAACGCCAACCAATGAAGAAGTCACCACCATTCCAGTTGAGCATATTAACGATCAAAATATTGAGTTTACATTTTTCACTTTGGAATTTGTCTCTGGTAAACCAATAGACCCAAGCATTCCGCAAATGAAAACAAAATACAACAAGTTCAAATTGATACATCAAAAAACAGGAGTTGCTTTGAAAGCCCATTTGGACCCAACTTTGCCTGAATGGGGTCTAAACCATTATGAAATCAATGGTAACAAGAAAATTGCTGACAAGATTGGTCAAATTTGGCACTTTGTCCAAATTAAAGACTTGCCACAACACAGAGATTTTTCCAGTGCTATTACTTATGATAAACCAAAGTTATCATTCTGGACCAAGTACATTGAATTGCAAAAGAAGATGTTTGCTTCCAATAACGCTTTGAGCTCTGACCATCCTTTTGCTTCTGAGCCTGAGCAATGGCCATTGTCCCTTTCTGGTGTTTCTTACTGGAACAACGACTCAGAAAGAAAACAAATATATTTCATAGGAAATGTTGTAGGTTGGTGGATTCAAGTTGCCTTTGTTTTAGTTTACGTCGCAATTGTTATTGTTGATTTAGTAGCTGTTAGAAGAGGATACGTGTTTGTTGGGCCAAAAATCAGGGACTACTTATACGGCAGTTTGATGTGGCTATTTTTGGGCTGGTTGTGCCATTTCCTTCCATTTTTCTTGATGAACAGACAAAGATTCTTGCACCATTATTTGCCTGCTCATTTGATACTATGTATCTTTACTGCCCAGTTTTTAGAAGTTGGAACCAAAATCAAATTTATTCCTTCTGATGATGACAGTAATGAGAATAATGAAAAAGATCAGTTCAAGTCGGATTTGAAGCTTCACTTAATGATTGCCATTATTCTTATTAGTGTGGTTTGGTTCTTCAACTTCTGGAGAGCATTTATTTACGGATTAGAAGAACTGTCGATAGAAGATACAAAAGCCAGAGAATGGTTTGATATTAAACTGCAATACACAAAATAAAACATGATTATATAGCGTGTAGTTATTTTTTAAAAAAAACAAGTATTTAATCCATTGATTCAATTCACTATCATTGAAATACATTGGTTTCTTATAAGCTCCAACATACCCTTTGAGCTAGATTGTCGAAAAAGGAAGCTTTCTGTGAGTTGCCAGCAAGATTTCTGAATAATTAGGCTCGTTTAGAGGCGTTATGTAGCCATGTCTGATCAAGAAATCTACAACGACCAGTGAGCAGTTTGGCTTGAAGTCGTTTGTTTTTAACAGGTCAACTAATTCCTGCAAACTGTAGTTTTTAAATTCGTGAACCTCTGTATCATTAATGCTAGGCGTTACATCAGCAGGAAACTCCAAATCGTAAATAAATTCCAGTTCAGCAGTAACAACATCTGTTTCTTCCTCGAAAGAACAGGTTGAGACTTCTTGATCAAAATAAAAATATGACAAGGCACCAACCATTGTTGTGTGCTTCTCAACAGAGCTTCTTGATAAATTTGCTTCTTCCTCCAACTCCTTCCAAAGAGTCTTGTCAACACTGTCACCGTTCCCTAAGCCCCCAGCAACCACGTTGTCTAGCTTCAAAGGCCACGTTTGCTTTGTTTTTGATCTTCTAGGGACCCACATTCTCAGCTGATTCAGCTCATCAAAGAAATAGCCATTAATATGGATTCCATAAGTCAGAATTCCAAAAATTGTGACCATTGCCCTTTCAAGCATTATATAAGGCTGCTTGCGGTTGTCGTATATGGTGTACTTTTCGTTTCTCCATCCTTTGGTGCACTCAAAAACATTTGAGTTCTTGGCAGCAAAGGCAAACTGCTCAAACAGATGCTCGTAGTCGTTGCCGGTTGCTGGTTTTAAAACCAAAGAATCACAGCTGTCGCTGCTGGTGCGATCTAATGGATAAAACAGCTGCTCAAAAGCAGAGCATGTGGTCTGATGGCTGATGATTTTATTGTATGTTCCCTTCAGCATGTAACCAAAAATAAAGGTTTTGTCATGCGAAAACAGCTTGATATTGTGCTCCACAAAGTTGGCGCTGGTTTCGTAGTCGGCAGGCAGATTGTCGGTTTTCCTGACGATGTCTAGATACGAGAAGTTGGTTTTGCTGTCTTCTTCTGATCTGACTAGAAGCTCCCTGTTAGTTCTGGTGCAAAATTCAACCTTGGACATGGTAGTGGGTCTTCAGAGTGATGTTTCTGCTCGCTGGATGGTTGTTGTCTACAAGACACTGGCCGAGTTGCTTGGTTGCTGCTTGCTGTTCTATGCTTCCAAAAGTGCAGCAGAGAAGCAAAAGAAATGAAAAAAAAAAAGCCTCTGAGAAAACCTGTGCTGCTAGCCAATCAGGCTTTAACAAACTGGAAAATACTGCAGTAAAACACATACCAAAGCGCTCTCCTCACAATCGAATACTTCTTAGCGACTCTTCTCAACTGCGCTGTTATTAGTCACATTAGCTACCAAGAAGCACATTTTAGAAAAAATAAACCTTATTTTCGCCTTCTTTTTTTTTGTTCACATTTTTGGCCTTGAAGTTTTTAAATTTTTCACGTTTTAAAATATTGAGTTTTTATAGTTTTAAATTATAAATCTGACTGTTCTCGTTAGTTGCCATAGGCTCATTTGGCTTTGGATGAGCTCTGGATCGGTGTTCGAGGCAGTGCCTGGAGGGCGACAAGACAGGCTGCTTTTTTATTTACACCTTCCAGCTCCAGGCGCCTCTATTCAGGGAATATCAACTCAGAGGCCAACAAAACAGCACACAGATACAGACACAGGACCATGGGCATTCAGGTCGTTTCAGAGCTTCTCAGCAACCTGGGGGTTGTTTACATCCAGACAAACGGGACCATACAGAAATTATACGCCGAGCCAGGCCAGCACCCAGGTATCGGAACTCACATATCAGTAGGCCACGAAGGAGCACATGCTGTGTTCAGGCTTCCCTTCAGCGTCAAGTTAGATGAAGCGTTGCTAGGGAACATCAGCAACAATTTGTCTTCCATTCGCTGCATGAATGTAACAGGAAAGCTTACTAAACAGGATGCTTACGACCAAATTATCAAAAGAGACGCATTCAGCAGAACCAGCCTGCAAAAGCACCTAGGCAGCAAGCTCACTATTGGATGCAAAAAATGCACAGCGCCGTTCATGGCATTTGAAGCCAGCCAAATTATAAAGTACCTAGAGCTCCCAGATGACAACTGGATGGAATTCATGGAGTTGTGGCACTGCCACAAGCCAGCAGAAACCAAGAACACAATATACGTCACCAGCCATATCAGCAGCGTTTTCAATCAAAAAATAAAACCAAACACTGCAAATCCTGTAATAATTGGCGATAACCAGCTGCTGGTGGACGTTGGTAATTTGGAGTTAAGCAATGCCTCTGCATACCACTGCACAAATTGCTCATGTGACTTGGGAGTCGTTTGTGCAAATGCCAGCATGAAGGAAAGCTTTTTGGAGTGCTTCAAGACCCAAATTGAATTATGCTATGTTGATTCTTCTTCAGCCACCAGCACATTGCATTTCTCGGAGCTGGATTGGCTAGCGAAACAAATGCTAAAAGGCTTAAGCAACTACGGAAGCAGATTCTTTAGAGTGAAAAATCCAGCAGATGACATAAGCAGTACTGATCTACTCGTCTGGTGTCTAGACTACGGCGTGAGCATAGGAATTAATGAAAAGCGATACGGCAATCTTTTAAAAGTCATGTATAAAAAAATCAGAAAAGACGAAGTTGTTCAAATGAAGCAAAACATAGAAAACATAGAGATTAATCTAGGAAGTGCCAGTTTCAATGCCTCTTTCTTCAATAGCATTGTCACAAACCTGAATGAATTTGAAGGCATCTTCAAAACCGTCAACGCAAACGACGTTGGAAACGAGTGGAGTTTAAGTTTTATATAAAAATGTTTCCTATATGAAAGCGCTCTTGTCCATTCCAGACAAAGCATTGCCAACGATCGGAGCAATCTGCTTTCTGCTAGCTCTATCTTTCAGTTGATCAAAAACAGTGAACGACTCAATGGCAACAGCTTTGACTAAATCTAAATCACTGGTTATTTTATCAATGACTTGCTTCTCTAACTCTGGTTTGTTGACGTTATAAAACAGTATCTGACGTTTGTGATTTTTCTTTTTGTCTGAGAAACTAGTCAACAACAAAAATAAGTCCATAGAATTCAGTCTTGCGTATTTGCTGCAGGCGTTTTTGATTTCATCCTCGCCAAATTTTGTAATGTAGCTGTCTACAGATGATCCCAGGGAGGACATACCTATTTTAAAGTTGTTGAATTCAAACAGTTTGAAATCTTTACGTAAAAGATCATACATACTAAAACCTTCAATGTCAATTTTGTCCTTTTTCAGCTTTTTAGCAAACGACTGGATAAAGCTGTCTTGCACCGAAGAAGCGCCTACAATGATGCTTTTGTAATGATCCAAAGCCTCAAGGTCTTGCGGCTCCACTTTAGATTTGAAATTGCTGGTGTCCAACAAAGCAGCGGCCAAACTCAGTTTCATGACTGGTTCAGATATCAAAGCATTGTTTATTTTTGGGTACCAGTAGTTGGAAACCAATGAGGTGCATGACCCGCAAGATTCGATGATTAGCGGATTGCCCAAGCTTTCAATCAGACTTTGGTCATAGGACTTGGTGTCCTCGTGGTGGTCAATTATTCCAATGACTCTGTCAATGCAGCCAATGGCAAGACCCTGTGGTTCGTTGTGGTCAACTAAAATAGCATCAACTGTCATCTTGTTTTGGCTGCTTTTCTTCTTGAAATTTTTGATGTCTTCAATGAAAATCAAAGGGCTTCCCTCGCCGGTTTCAATTCCGCTTTCTGTAAGCAGGTTGAAGATGTCTTTTCTCAGTTTAAGGTCTTCTCTTGGAATGTTGATCACAGGCAGAATGATCTGGCTGTTGTGCAGATAGCTGAAGTAGGAGTAGGTTAGCGCTGACATCACAGAGTCCATGTCGCTGGACTGGTTGCCACAGCAAATTTTGATGCTAGAAGGCTTCAGCTTTTCTATGTTTTGCAGCTGGCAAACCTCAAGAAACTCCTTAATGCCCAGACTTGGCAGGCTTGGTTTTCTGCTTGCTGTGTCTTTGAAGATCTGAAAGTACTGATACAAAGTGCTGATTATGGAACCCATTGCTGGCTAGCTGTGGACGGCGCAGGGCAAAAATTTCAGTGCTGCGCTTATATATACACGTTGTTATTGTGTTTGGTGGCAGATTTTAACTCTCTTTAATGAAAACAATGCCCTTTTTTCTCTTCATCTCTTCTTTCTCTCTCTGTTTTATGTCACTTTCTTACCTCTTTTCAAACAAGATTGACATTCAAATCAGAAAAAGGAAACCTAAGAATCCGAAACGTGAAAAATTTGCCCTTTTTTACGTCCGACAAATGTTAAAGTCGGTAAACACAACAGAACGATCGTTTTTTAAAAGTTTATTGCCTTTCCGATGGCTGTTGCTCAGTGAGAAACGCTGTGTGATTACGATGGGTTACGAGGGCTGAGAAGGATTGATTGTGGGCAACAACCATCAAAAACTTTTAGGGCTCAGCCAGCATACCTAATCTGTATACACAAGCACCCCAGAGAACTCCCCACTAGTGCTCAGGTTTAACCCTTAGAGGATCTATCGTTTCACACACATGTCATTTTTCAAAGCCATCAACTTCGAGGCTTCCGAAGAAACACAAACCAGCAAGCAGGTTGAGGAAGCCAGCAACATTTCAGCCACGACAGAGCTGCAAATCGAATCCAGCTACATCATCTACGATGAAGCCATGCATCTCTACTATTCCAGGCTGTACAAGCAAGCTGTCGACAAGTTCAATGAGCTTTTGAGCCTGGAAATTTTTAAAATGGACAATGAAACCCAGAATAACTACCAAAACATCAACGAGTGCATGCACGTACTAAGCAGCTTTGTTGCGGATGCCATTGATTTTGAAAGCACCAGCATGCCCATTGTGGATGACAGCTGCTGTTTTGACTTCTTCTACAGAAACGAGAAGCTGGACCATTTGAGGTACCTAGTGTTTCGAAATTTTTCAATGCTAATATATGACTATTTAAAAAGCGAACTTGACAGCTCAGTTAGCGAGCTTCAACAGAAAAAGAAAAGCATCAACTGGAGAAACTTCATTTATCTGGCCAAGACAGCCGTCATTACAGCATTAAAATCACTGACTTTCATTGACGTTGTAGAGCCTGATTTATCGTTTATCTATGTGATTCTCAATCTGCTCAAAAGTTTTCAATCGGATAAATTAACAAAGAACTTTATTGAAATCATAGTTACCAACACCAATTTCATATTCAAATCCAAAAAAATTCTGCCTAAAGCAATGGGCATTCTTTATGAAGAGCTAAGTACTTTAGCCAAAATGCATCAAACCCCCAAGAACTTGAGCGCTGTTATGGCACAGTTAATCAGCAAATGCAGTTTAACAAACAGTGCTGCTGCAAACTCGGACTTTCAGTTTGGCAAATCCGTTGTCTTTGATAAAATAAATGACTACACTGACTTGCAAAAGCTGCACCTGAAAATGAAAAACAACAACTTGAAAGAAAGTTTTGTTGTTGATTACTTGGATTGGAACAGGTTCATTAGTGAAATTATGTTTCTTGCATCTGAAGAAGAGGTTGAATACATTTTTGACCAGGAAAACCCAGATCCATATAACAGCTTTGAGCTTTATGAATCTATTACAAAAGTGGAATTTTCTGCTGACTATAATGGACTAAAGAGTCAAGCAAAACAACGGAAATCAGTCATTTTAGAAAACAAGTTGGCGCAGCAATTTCAGTCCAAAAACAGTGATGCCAACGTGCACATTAGTTTTATTGAAGCAACTAAAGCAAAAAGAATCATTGATAAACAAAAAAGCTTAATTGACATTCACGAAACACTTAGAAAAAGAACAAGTTTAAGAGTTAAAAACTTGACAGAAATAAGCAAAAAAGAAGAAGAGCATTTTGTCTTTCAAAAGAGGTACCTTGATAATTTAAATGAGATTCTAAAAAAAGAGCTACCTCACTATATAGACAATAGTGATATGGAAAACTTTGAGTATTTAGACAATAACCCCATTTTTAGAAATTTGAAGATTTGTCATTCAGATGTTTACGATATATTTGAAAGCTGGAATAAGAAAATATCAGATGTGTTTTTAGAAAACGTAGAATCAAATACAACTGTGGAAGCTAATAACCCTGTAGCTACGTTTAATCATTGCACAACGGACAAAAATGGGTTTTTAGATTTGATAATATCAAAACTTATTGAGACTTTTCAAACAAAGGCAAACTCAAAAGATATTCCCAAAGAAAGTTTTACTAAACTCATGGAGAGTTTAGAAAAATCGACTAAAGGTCATTACTATCAGATTAGACATGAACTTATCAATTATTTACTCTTTTTTGGATACCAAAAAGAAAGCACATTGTTTTCTGAGTTTAAATGGCCTGAGGAAATGAAAGAAAACATAGAGTTTATGTTTTTGGCATCGCACGACTATTATTTTAAAAACCTAAGTGCCTCACAAGTTTCTGACTGTGAAAAAGCTATATGTGTGTACGAATATTTGATTGATATTTATTTGAAAAATCAAAAAGTGATGTTAAAATCCAGAAACAGAAATCCAGTATTAGCAACTCAAATTAAAAATATACAGGACAGAATTGAAGCCTGGAATCTGAATTTTTTTTACACTTCAGAGTACTTCAACAACTTGGAAAAGAACCTGATTAGGCCAGAGGTTTATATCAAAAAGATATGGTGCGACATATTTTATCAAAAAGCTACTTTAAAAGAGCAATATTCAAACTTCAGTGATGATGTCAACGCTATTTTGTCACTCTTTAAAATCTTGGGATCTGGGTTTAGCATTGGAAATTTCAATCTTAGCGAAATTCCATCTGTAAATTATGCCACTTTGCAACTACTAAAAACCAAAGAAATTATTTCAGACGATAAAGATGGTGCTTCATTGAAAGAATTCCTGAAAGTTTTGTTAAATTCTGAAGAAATAGTTGTTTCTAAGCCTCCTAGCTCATGGGAGTTTATATTAGCAACTTTTGTTCAAAATATTCAAGATCCTTTGTCTTATAATGATATATTGATAACTATTTTTCATAGCATTGATGTTTCAAGTGAGCTAGATTTTAATGTTATTGAGAAAGTCTTTAGAAAAATTATTTCTATAATTTTGAAGTATTTGGAGTCAGATGCTTATACACAAATGAGTAATGTTAAAAATGAGCGTTTTTATCTTCTATTGGAGTGCTTGAACAAAATTTACCTGTGTTTAGAAACATATACCGCACTACTGATCAAACATGTTGAATTTGGATTTGAAAGCGTTGTAGAAGCATGGGATCTAAAAAACAATAAAGAGCATTTTAACAACATTTGTAACTTGTACACACTAATATTTTCTGTAGTCAATTATGAAACCATTTGCCAGAATGAGCATAGTCCTGAAAAATCATTTTTCAGCAAAGCCAAATTGTCTGCTAAAAAATGGAAGGACTATTTGGTTTACGTTAGTGTTGTATTCTGCTGTCATTATCAGGTATTAAACCAAGCATTGCCTTCTAGTAATGGAGAGCAAAATGCTTATTTTGCGAGTGCCATGCTTAATAATCAGCATTTGTTGCTTTCGGAGTTGAACGTATGTGGAAACGGTAACCGAGTATTCTTGAGATATTCAGAAAGGGTTTTAATGGATTTGCACGTTTACCCAGAAGCCAAATTGCTGTTAGATCAAACTTTGTACTGCAACTACGGTTTGTTAATGGCAAATAATTTAGAAACCCACACAAATGAGGAAAACCATGATGTCAATATCGATGATTATATTATTTTATGCAACTATATCATTAAAAACTATTGGAACGTTGAAAACGGTGTATTAAGCAAGCTTTTTGCAAACAACAGCTACAAATCTGAAATGGAAAAGATTCTTGTCTTAATTCCATTGAAGCACTACATAACACATCCAGTTGTGCAGTCTAATCAGAAAATCTTAGATGCTTATTTGACAAAGGAGTTGACATATACTTTGTTTACTTCAAATGAGCCTTTAGAAATTGTTTCTACTGAAACTGAATACGAAAAAGTCGTAAGTACCAAAATTTTGTTAGCAGCTTCAATCAACTTTTTAGAGCTGTATTTTTTGAGAAAAACAAAAGACTTAGACATTTCTTCATTGATTCAAGGCATTAACAGCTCGACTTACAACAGCGTAGAACAGATTATAGAGCTTTTGAAAACTAATATTATCTTTAACCTGTCATCATACGAAGCATGGTTTTTACTGGGTGTTTGCTACAGCATCTTGCTGGAGCATGAGCTAAACTCTTCAGCAGATAAAATTAACTCTGATTTGAAAAAACAGCAAGTTGCCATAAATCAAAGAAAAAGCATTTTGTGTTTCTTAGAAGCTTTAAAGCTTATGGGCACCAACAAAGCAGAATGCGGCAGCAAGGATCTTGCAATTTTTTATTTAAAAATAGGATCTTCTCTTTACGAGTCCTTTTCTGTGCCTATGTCTCAAGCGGCATTTAAAATTGAAAAGTTATCTGTTGAACCTGAATTAACATCTTTTTACAATCAAATTGATGAGAGCTCATCTGTTTTGAAGAGAGAAGTTTTGCTGCATTTTATTGGTAAGGTTTTTGGCAGGGGGTTATTCAACCTTTCCAACTGCTCTACTGAATTGAATCCTACTTTTAAGTTTTTCATAACATACTGCATCGGTGACTATAACGAGTTTTCACACTACGAAGACTCAGAAACGAATTTAGAAAGTTTCAAATACTTGTCAGTAATCTGTGACTGGGCTTTAGAAAGTGGAAAAAACATAGGATTTGTTTTCAGCCATTTGTACAACCATTTTTATTTTAACGCATCGATTCTTGGTCGAAAGGACCTCACCAAGTTAGAGAACTACAACAATTTCAAGGATTTGCAAAGAGTTTTCTCTCTTTTGATAGAGAGATACCAAAGCGTGCACTTGAAAACAAACTACAGCAGCTTGTTTAATGTTGAAAAAACAACATTTGATACTCAGGAATTCAATAAGTGCATATCTTTGGCCTGTTCAAGCATGATCAAGAAAACTAAAGACAAGGCAGTTGACTCGCACCAGGAAAAGCTAATTGAGTGCTTCATTCTATACGATCTAGGTGACTTCAAAGAAATCCTCAGAAATCTCAGCCCTTTAATATCGCTGGTTTCACCTGTAAAGCCTCTTGTAAACATTGCGCAATTCAGCATTCAGAAGCCAGGCCAGTTTTTTTTGAACTCGTCTTTGATAGCTGAGCTGTACATGGAATCTCTGTTTAGTTATGGCAACTTCATAGCCTTTCCTTACATTTTTAAAAAGCTGAAAAGAAGCAATGGCAAGATGTACGGAAACATGGGTATTTACAGCAAATGGGTTGACAAGCTTATTGCAAGGATACACGATAAATACAAGGCTGTCTCGCCAAGTATTGACGTGGAGACTGTTGACTTGCTTGCAGTGCTAGGAATCATGGCTGCAAAGCCTATGGTTGTTGCTGATTTTGCGCAGCCCGCCGAAAATTTGCTTTCCAAGCAAGCTCTGGCCAGCAGCTACACTGATGTTCTGCTTTTGTATGAGAACAAAAGCTCGTACAGCTCTGCAGATGAGCTGCAAAGCGCTGCTGTTTTGCTGTTTGTTTTGGCTATAGTCAAGCCTTACATGAAGGGTATCTCGGCTGATGCCCTAGAGGAAGGCAGAAAAGCTGTGCTGCAGAAGCACCCGCATATGCGCAGCACGGGCCCTGTGCCCTTCAAAGAAGTGAGACAGGAGGTGCTAGCATCCATGGCTTCTCTGCTCAAAAAACTGGAGCCTGTATTTGTGCCTGATGCTGAAGCCATGGTCGACAGATGCATTTATGACCATGGCAGCTGACAAATTCCAGCGTAGTGCTGCTCCTTTTGATTAAACCTCCCTGGCCCCACTAATGCCTGAGCGTTAACGGAGTTTCCACGTGACCATGCTCAGCTATTACGCACAACTGTGGGAGTTTTTCACTCTCTGGTGAAAAAAAAAAATTTTTTTTTTTTAAAATTTTTATATTTTTAAATTTCGGGTGATTAAATCAAACAATTTAAGGATATGTGCATAGTTTTCGTTGCAAGCAGATGAGTCATGTTGTTGCTTGAGGCTCTCTGGCCGGTGGTTTTAATATGAAGACTTAGAAATCAGCCCAGACCCCAATACTCACACGAAAAACATGTCTTTGAAAACTGTTAACATTGCTGTTGTAGGAACCGGTGTTGTTGGTTCTTCTTTTTTGGAACAACTGCTAACCCTGAAATCCAGCTATGTCAAATACAACCTGGTTGCCATTTTGAAATACAAGACCCACTTGATTTCTAGCGACTACTCTGCCTTGCCTATCACCGGCGCCAATTGGGCCAGCTACGTTCAAGACAACGCTGCCGAAGGCGCTTTGTCACCAAAGGATTTGATTTCCTACCTAAAGAAATCTGATTCACCAGCCATTCTTGTTGACAACACCTCCAACGAAGAATGGGCCTACTCCTACCCAGACTTTGTTTCCAGCGGCATTTCTATTGCCACTCCAAACAAAAAGGCCTTTTCCTCTGGTCTAGAACTGTGGAACAGCTTATTCACAGGCAACCCAAAAGACGGTTTAGTCTACCACGAAGCAACTGTTGGTGCTGGTTTACCAGTTGTTAACTTCTTGAAGGAAATTATTGAAACCGGTGATGAAGTCGAAAAAATTGAGGGTATTTTCTCCGGTAGTTTGTCTTTCATTTTCAACACTTTTTCATCTGACGACGTCAAATTTTCCGAAATTGTTGCCAAAGCCAAGCAACTAGGATACACCGAACCAGATCCAAGAGATGACTTAAGTGGTATGGACGTTGCCAGAAAAGTAACTATTTTGGCCAGAATTTCTGGTTTGGAAATCGAATCTGCTTCTTCTTTCCCAGTCAACTCTTTCATTCCAGGTAACTTGGACAAGGTTCCAACCTCTGATGAGTTCATGGAAAAGTTGCCTCAACACGACGAAGAAATCAAGGATTTAAAGGAAACCGCCGCTAAGAACGGTGAGGTTTTAAGATTTGTTGGTTCTGTTGACGTCAAAAACAACAAGGTTTCTGTCGGTATTCAAAACTATAGCAACTCTCACCCATTCGCCTCTTTGAAAGGTTCTGATAACGTTATTTCCATAAAGACCAAGAGATACCAAAACCCAGTCATTATTCAAGGTGCTGGTGCCGGTGCTGATGTCACTGCTGCTGGTGTCTTGTCTGATGTCGTCAAAATTGCTCAAAGAATTTAAAACAGAATGCTACTAAATATTTACATTTATATATATATATATATATTTTTACACTCTGTTTTTTTGAGCACTGCACTTTAACTTGAATATCACTGAAATTCATGATTACTGTTTTCTATCCAGAGATTAATATTCTTTTGCCACATTTCCTCTGCTTCTGCAAAGATTGCTTTTAACTTCTCGTAGTCATGGCAAGTTTTTTTAAAGTCAAGCATAACTTTTTGAGAGTCAACATACAGATTTGAATCTTCAGATTCAATGTTGGAAGAATTTGAAAGTGTATTAACTCTTGACAAGTGAATGTTGTTTGGAGCCAAAAACAAGGTACCATCGTTTATAATTTCAGCAATGTAGGCACCTGTTTTGTGAACAAACTGGATGTGTTTAAATGATTGCTTTCCCCATGAGTAAATGATCTCATAATTTAAAGTTTTGTTCTCACTGTTGTCAACATAACCCGATCCTCTGTTGTCAAGCAAAAACCCTGACTTTTCTAGGAAGAACATATGGTAATAAAACTTATTTTTTCTTATGATTTCTTTTGACAAATAGTCCTCACTAGTGATTGGATTCAATGCTAACTCTATGTAAACAGAAGAATAAAACGGATTGTATGTATTAACAGAGACAACCTCTTCCCAAGGCATTTCAACAAATTTCAGACCAAACATATCAGCTGTTTTTGATAAATTATTAATTAAATCATCGACTAATCTGGGTGTCGTTGTTACCCATTCAAACCTCACATGGAAGCAATGATCAGGGTTATGAACTCTGTCAAAGTGAACAGTCAAAATTTGCGGTTTAGTTGATTTCTTCAAAGGATCCAAATCTAGTTTCAATTTGGAACTTAACATGATCTTATTGTTTATTTCTTTTGATAGGTTGATAGAAGAGTTAGATGATTCAGACTTGTTGTTAATAAAATCAGACTTGTCATTCGTGTGAATTGAATTGCTTCTATTCATTTTCGAGTCTATGCTCATCAAGTTATGGCCAGATTTGTTTGATTTAACATTTAATAAAGGAGCAAAAGATGGAGTAGTTTTTTTGGTTCCAAGGGGATTCAGCACGGAATTTCTCTTTGTTGAGTCTGATTTCGAGCCACTGCTATAATCCTTTGTGTTCTTGTATTCATTTCCAATAACATAGTAGTAGTTACCATCCAAAAATCCATGGTTTTTCAGAACATGTTCAATGACGCCGTTTTCCATTAAATAGCTTCCAAAAGCAACAGCCTGTTCTCTTGTCTCAATATCGCCAAAATTCTTCAACAGCCAGTTGACAAAATTAGACCCAATAAAAGTGTCCTTGTAGTTAATCCATCTCCAATTTCTTGTTGCTAGATTAATTTTATTTTCACCATATTGCACTTCATAAGCTATTTTATTTAAATCAAACTTGGTGGATAGTCCCAAATCAGATATGTCTGGGCTTTTAGACGATACAAGCCCAATTTCTCGTTCTGTTGAATCAAAATTGATCAATTCACCAAGGGTGTTCTCTTGGTCATGTATGAAGTCTTGTAAACTACCTGTGTAAAAGAATATCTCAGGTAAAATTTCTTCTTTCCTTGAAATCTTTTTTTCAGCATCAGATTTGAATCTTAGTTTGTATAGAATAGCAATGATTTTTCTTAAACCTTCTAATCTTATTTCTTCATTGTCCAATTCGTCTTTTGCGAATAGTCTTTTTGCATAATCGGATACATCGGTGGACAATATACAGAATTTAGATTTAAATTTGTATTGGGTATCCAAGGACGAGTCATCAGTATCAGCATAGCCTGCTAAATATTGATCAAATTGGTTCCAGTTGATGCTGTTTCTAAATGAATTCAAAGGATCCAGCTTAGCTTTTCTGTACCCAAACTCGTATCTGGTTTTGATCATTGGATGTTTCACTGGCACTTTGAAATCTGAAATTTGGTCTGTTTTGTTAATATACTGCTTAACTTCAATAACAGAGTCCAGATTGCAGCATATTCTGTGGATCTCGTCGTTTCCCAGCATGTAAATAGATTTTTGCTTGTAGTTGTTAATATCATTCAAAATTGTAACAGGGGTTATCATTGAATTCTTGAAATATATCTCTTCTATTTTTTGCAGTTTTTCTTTGTTTTCAATTATTTGAAAACCTGCAATTAATCTTGCATACACTAAATTTCTTATCAATTCAAACTCATTGGTGCTTAAGCTGGCTCGTTTTTTATCTGGGTTCAAGCTTACAGAGTAGTTCCTCAATACATAGTTATCTATGTACTGAGATGTTGTTGGGCAAACATCTGTTGTTATCGGTAGATCAGCTGGAGTTGTGAAGGACCTCCATTTACTAGTGCTTTTTGACAACTTTTTAGGATAAACATCTTTCCATCTTTGTGAGATTAAATCATTCACTCTTTCAGGATCAAAAGCTTTAGATGGATTTTTAATTTCTACTAGATAATCATACTGAAATTTTTTAGCAGATTTTGAATTTTGATTGGTAGTAGATATAGATTCGTTGTCGTTGTTGGCAACTTTAAACACAGGAGAAGATGTTCCGCTATTTTTATTTGAAGCAAACAGTTTCATTTGTTTTTTCAAAGGGCCTGTTGACCTAAATGCATTGCTGTTATTAAAACTGTTCACATTTTCTTTGCTTTTTGTTGATTGTAGTCTATTAGATGTTTTGGCCGCCAATGTATCGTCGCTAATATCATTGCTTCTAGGATTAAAAAGGCTGACAAATTTTTTTGCTATAGTAGGCATTTGGGAACTTGATTTTACAGTTCTTAATGTATTGATTGCTTCTGAATACTTAGGTTTTGCTTCTTCTTGAAAAGTATCAACAGATAATGTGTTTTCATTACCTTCAAGTATAATTCCGGGTTCATTTCTTATAAAAGTTGCCTGAGAAGAATCTACAGTTTGAACTAAAGGCTTTTGAGGAACGGGGCTATGCAAAATGTACTTTGAAACCAATTTGTTTTTATGTTTGTTAATGTTTACGGCATTGCTCATTGATTTAAAGCTGTTATTCAATGAGCTTTGTGAAGAACTATTTCTGTGTTTATGATACAATTTTTGAGTCATGTCAAAGTAATCCACTGTATTTTTCAGTTCTTCTTTAATTTTAGAATCATTTAATCTATAAACGTTTTCATCATAGGCCGTTGTATAGCTGTCTAAATTTTTAATGCTTCCATGATTGGGTAAATCTTTTATAGACAAAATAGAGTCGTTGCTGTTTTCTGTCAAATTTAATGTTTGCAAATCATATATTTTGCAAGTCGGTTTCCAATCTTTGTATTTTTTCGATTCATCATTCCAAAAAGATATACTTAGCCATGTTGGTACACAGAACCTAAGGTTCTCTTGCTCATCTATGTATCTAAACAATGGAACAATATGCATCGGAGGAGACATTAGACAGATTATATCAATTGTGAACTCCAAAGAAAGCAATTTCTTGGTTGTTAGCTTTAAAAGCTCATGGTTCACATCAAACAGACCTGCGCCGGGGCTAATTATCATAACATGTGTAGTTGTGTGTCTCAAATCTATTTGTCTGAAAGGATTCAATAGTGTTGTTGAAACCATGTTTACAGACTCCAAAATGTTTGTTTTCACACTGGAACTTAATTTTCCTTGAATATAATAAGAACCATTTTCTGATTTAATATTTAAAAGTTCTTTTTTAAAATCCATAAATTCTTTTCTTAAAGTATTCATTATGTCTTTCCAGTGTGCAATGTTAACTTCATCTACCACAATACGATAATAGTCTTTGTTGTTTACCGATTTAAACCCAGGTATTTTTTCGTTTATATCGTCATCATCTTCATTGAATGATTTAATATCTACGGATGTGGTGAAAACAATAGAAATGTTATGATTAGTGCCTATTTTCATCCACTTTTTCAAAATCTTGGGAAAGAAAGAATTGACAACTTTTTGAAACATAACTTCACCATCTTCTTCAAACTGCCACATCTCCTCGGTTATCTGAACAATGAAAAAAAACCTTGCAGACTCAGATCTGATAATCACTTTTGTCTCTTCTCCTACATAACCACTAAACACCTTTTTACCATCGTTGTAAATCCCTGTGACATTAAAACGTAAAGAATCAATAAAATTCAGCCTTTGGTTTAAATGGATTGTAGTGTCTTGTATTTTGTTTCTTATCAGCCACATATCACCACGATTGACAAAACAGTCCTTGGCCATTATTTCGACAAGATTGCATTGATCTGTATCTTTGTTTTTCAATTTAATATAAACAGTTGATCTGTTTGGAATTTCTAAAGTTTTGTGAAAGCTGTCATGTGGAAAAGATATAAGAGAATTGACTGTTCTTTTATTGTAGCTTTCTGGAAAAGGTTTAACAATAAAGTATATTTTCTTATCCTTGGTGCTGCTATTTTTATTTGACAGCTGTGTTAAATATGGCTTGGCGGTTTTTGCATTGAATGAACTTTCTAAACTCCCAGCTATTTCGTTTTCATAGGTTTTGTTGTGTGACATGTACGACTCCGATAAATTTGCGTTGTTACTGAAGTTAAAGTTTTGTTTACTTCTCGAGTTATAGGTTTTTACCTCGGCTAAATCTCCTTCTTTAGCACCTTTTAAATATTCCATATCAATATACACCACATTCTGCATTTCTGAAGTAATTGCGTGGTAAGTCAGCTCAAAAGGGTACGAAACGTTTCTTCTTTTCGAGTTGTTTGGATTCTCAGCTTGAGAGGTAGCTTTTGCTCCATTCTTGATATTTAAAATTGAAGTGCTTTTAGTATTAAAGTCACTTGTTTTGGTGTTGTTTGTATTGGATGTTAAACTGTTTTTTTTTATCATAAAATTTGAAAGCCTGCTTTTGTCGTTGTTTTTAAAATTATTGTTTTTAATTCCAGACAGGCTCAATCTATTTCTGCTCTTTGTGTTTTCACCAATGTTGATGCTTTTAATATCCAGAGAAGTGTCATTGCTAGAGTATCCAGTAAAATTTGAAGGAATAAAACTTGTATTTCTGCTGTTTAAAGACTGCTCGTTAGGAAAGCTGCTGTTTCCTTGCTGCAAAGAAGACATCGCTCTGTTGTTGTATTCATTTATCTCATCCAGCTTGTTTTTGAGAATCAGATCTTTGTTTGATCGAAGCATTCTGCCTGTGCTGGATGAGCTTGTGTTGTTGTTGTTTTTGCGGTAGCTTTCACCAAGTAGTTTTTCCATTTGCTTGTATAAATGTATTGGCCGGGATGATTCACTCTAAAACCCTTCAGACGCTCCAGAAAAAGAAAGAAGAAGAAAAAATCAGCGGTTAAAGGTGTTGACTAAACTGTTCAAATCGTTTACAGCTGCTGGCTATTCTGCTCTTGGTCTTGGTTTGTTCCTCCTGTAAACCGTAGCCTTCTTGTTGCACTGTTTATTCAGTATACTGATTATTAGTTTGAAAAAACAGAAAATTTTTAAAAGCTATGCGCACAATATCCTACATGATGGAGTGGTCACATGACCAGCAAAAAAGCTGTCAAGGAACATACCAACAAGCAAACCTCTGCTCCGTTTAATCAATTAGCATTGGATTGTTGTTTGCTGTGTTTGTCCTGTGAAATGTCTGCTGTATATTGACATTTGTGAGAATGGTAAACTTAATTATTGCTAATGGTGGTGATGTGGTAGACCAAAACCAAATGTTGCGTGCCGGGCTTCCTTCTGGCTTCTTGTGTTCCAAGATAGGCTGTGTGCACTCTGGTTTCGCAGGATCTTGATGGCCTTACAGCAAAACTAAACTGAGCACAACCAAACTTCACCGTCTCTGCTTAGCATACATGCAGATGTGGGATTGGCGTGAAGCGGCAGATCAAGCAAAGAAATGTGTTTTTGTTAGGCAAGAAAAAGCAGCCACCCAGGTTTGATCAAGAAGAGGCACCCAGCTTTTAGTGCATGCGTGCTACAGGCTGAAAACACGGTTCATAACAGTAGATATCCTATTTATAAAGTAAATATATATGTATATATGTGTTGCAGCTGCTTTTTGTGCGGCAACGGTGCACCTCACTGTGTCTGAGATATCTGGTCAGCAGTTCTTCCTTTATCCATTCTATGTGCGGCATCTGTTTACTCGTTGGAGTCCCTCAGTCTGGCTTGTCTCTGTTGTTCTTCTTCGAGCGACATCCTCAAGGCCATGGCTAGCTCAGGGTCCATGGATGGGTCAATGCCGCCATATTCCATGAACGCGTTATCGCCAGAGTCGCCGTAAAGGTTGGACTGGTTATATGAATTGATTTGCTCCCACAAAAGCATGCCACCGTCAGGGATGAAGTTTATGATCGACAAGACTCCGTCGTTGACAAAGTCAGCGGATATGTCGTTCCAAAAAGTGGTATTGCTGTCAACTTCTCCAAAGTTGATGACTTTCAAGGCAATGCTGTTTTTCTTCAACTTCTTCAACAGTTTTTTCAAGTTGGCCTTGTATGCGTTCTGCTGGCTTTGATCGCCGCTGACCACAGAGCAGTGGAATAGCACGATCTCTTCCGGGGCGGTTAGCAGGGCTATCTCTATGGAGGACTGGATGTCTAGCTCGCCCTTGATGTACAGCTTTTCGTGGTAGATAGCGCTGGTTGCTGCGTCTGCCAAAACAACATACGGGGTTTCCCCTGCCCCTGCGATGATGGCTGTGTGTGCATTGCCGCTGTTGTTCTTCAGGTCCCTGACGTAGTAGTCCGCGGCGTCTATCTGCTGCTGGTACCTGTTTGGCTGGAAATCGCCGTTTCTGGAGTACTCTGAGTTGTCTATGATAATGGTCTGTCTGGCCATTGCTGTGTTGCGTTGGTGTGTTGGGCTCTCACGTTCTTTCTGCTTTCGTAGACGCTGCTATGCTTTTTAAAATGTTGCATTTTGTATTTAGCATTTTTAATTTTGCATTTTTAAATTAGGCCTTGTTTTTTTTGCCACCGTGAAAAAAAACATCTCGTGACTGGTATTGCGCTTCGCCTAGCTGCGCTGGAAGGATGGGCTAAGCAGTGAGACATGGATGGCTGGTTGCATGGAACAAATGGTGTTTGATAGCAAAGAACAGACGGTCACTGTGTGTGTTAGTTTGAAACGGTTGGCAGGATCGGCAGATTTGGCTGTGAGAAGGAGTTGGGGGGAGTTCACCCAACTAGAACAGCAGAGACGCAGCAGCAGACCGACCAGGAACCCTGCACACGAACCCGCTAAGCCCACCGATCGGCCTGACCGCTTAGTACAGTCCCACAACTGCGTTTCTGACAGACCCTTTGAGCAGCGGCTGAGACTTTTTCAACAGTCCGCAGCAACCACCAGCATAAATGCCTGAAAACACAACGGCCCCTGGGGAGCCTCGTCCCCACACACAACCTGAGCCAGCACAGGCCCTGGAGTACCTGAAGATGAAAATCGCGGAGAAGCTGGCCGAGAAGCATGAGGCCGACAACGAGCGCCTCGACAGCGTGTATGCGCAGGCCATGGCGCAGATTGAGGAGCATGCCGGCCGAGAGCTTGCTGGTCAGGAGCGGGCCAGCTAGCAGCGTGGCTGTCACTGGCACACTTCTGGAGAGCAGGCTGGTTATTGCATGGCTTGTTGTGGCACACTTTTGGAGAGCAGGCTGGTTATTGCATGGCTTGTCGTGGCACACTTTTGGAGAGCAGGCTGGTTATTGAATGGCTTGTTGTGGCACACTCTCACAGAGCAGACCAGCCAGCGGCTGCCGTCTCTTGCCGCCCTGTAACTCACGTGACTTTGTATGGCTTCTGCTTTCTGTGCTCACGTGCCTCCTGCCTCTTTCTACACGTGCTGCTTCCCCTCTCTCACGTGCCGCTTAGCCCCCCACGCAAAACTGTGGTGGCCTTTTTCCCCCGCTGTGGCCCTCTGCTCAGCTCTGACTCCCAACTGTGGAGAATCCCTCGCTGTGTGTGCACGACTCCTGCTCCACTGTGGCCCTTACCCTGGCTCGTCTAGTGTGGGCCTGATTACTGCCTAATAAACGACAGTCTACGCTCCACCGCTGCGTGAATGTGGTGGTAAAAACACTCTACTGCGTCTTTTGCTGCTTGATCTTCACTGTTTTTTTTTTTTTTTTGTTTGCTTTGTTTTTCTGCGGAGCTGTAGCCGTGTCATCCTATTTTGTTCACCTTATCCAGGCTCACATTTCCATGAATCATGCGCAGAGTCCTGCATAAATGTGTAGAAACAGCATTGTGGATAAATCCATGAGTGTGTCCGTCATTATTATATAATGTCGTGCATCTCAGCTGCTGAGATTTGATTTGAAATTAAAGTTTCATGGTCTTTCTTTTTTGGTTTCTTCTGGCTTCATGATTTTGTTTACCTTTTTTTTTCACATTGATCGATTTTTTTTTTTTTTTTTAAAAATAATCATTGCTCTTCTCTCTGACAAGTTTTATTAAAAAGACTTATAAAACAACAAGACCAACAACCAAAAGATCCGGCCACAAAGGAAGATGAGTTCCACCAAAACCGAGCACCAGGCTTCTTTTTTGAATCTTTTACAAGGCACGTTCCCTATCAACGACATCTTCCACATTGCCAAAAACAAAGAAACCAGCGTTGTTCTGCAAACCAGCTTAGCAAACAACCCCGCCTTCAGCAACCAAAGCATCAAAACCATCTATGAACAGCAGTCTCCTTTTGAAAACCTGAACGAGTACCTACAAGAACAGAAAAAGGCTGACCAGGGCGAAAAACTTTATTTGATCTTGGTCTCTTCTGAAACAGTCATTCTGGACGGTTTGCCTTTCTTGAGCTCAATCTTCAACGACTCAGGCGACAAATTCTTAATCTACTCTCAAGACTCGCTAAACACTCCTTTGTCTGCGCTTTTAGAGCCATACTTGGAAGTCTCCTACGTTCACGAGCATTTCCAGCTACTAGCCAATTTCCAAACCTTTGATAGCATTCCTTTGGTTGATATTTTGAACCAGCTGATTTTGAACTTGGAAAAGAATGACTTATTTTATGCTGACGAAGTATACACTTCCCAGTACAAAAACAGCATAACTCTAAAAGTTTTAAGCTTGGAACAGTGCTACTACAAAGTTTTGACCCAGGCTTTTGACAAAAACTCTTTAGAAGTTTTAAACAACAACTTTGAAGATGTTTCTGCTTTGAAAAACACCTCTCCTGAGTTTGGTATCGGTAAGTTTTTGCATTTGAAAAACAAGAAAGAGTCTCTGCTTAAAAAACTTGTTCAATCTGAACATTCTGATTTGATCACTGAATATATCACCCTTGTCAAAAAAGGTGCTTTCAATCAAAAGCAAATCAATGCCATCAACAAAGTTGCTACTGAGTTATTCAACCACTTGAAGAACACCAACTCAGCTATTTTCAAAGAATTTTCTAATTTGAACGATTATCTAGTAAAAAGTTATTGGTTAATTGGAAGTGACTCCTGGTCTTTTGACCTGGGTAACTCAGGTGTCCACAACTTACTGGCCAGCAATTCCAACTTAAACTTGTTGATAATCGACTCTAAAGTTAAGTCTGAAACCTCTGTTGTCAATAGCATTGGCCAAAGAAAAAAAGATATTGGGTTATACGCTATGAACTTTGGTAACGCATATGTTGCTTCTGTTGCTGCTTATGCTTCTTACACTCACTTGATCTCTTCTATAAGTGAAGCCGCTGAGTTCAACGGTCCTTCCATTGTTTTAGCTTACTTGCCTTACCAAACCGAAAGTGCTTCTCCATTGCAGATCTTGAAAGACACAAAGATTGGTGTTGAGTCCGGCTACTGGCCATTGTACAATTACAATCCTGCCAACGAAAACAAAAATTTGGAAAACTTCACTCTTAAATCCAACTTTTTGAATGAGCAATTGAAAAAGTTTTTAGAAAGAGAAAACAAATTGACTTTATTAAGTGAGTCCATTCCAAAGTATCTACAGGAAACATTGAGCAAAACAAAATCAGATGCCATAACCGCTCAGATTCAACAAAACGCAAGCGATGCTTTCAAAGATTTGATTAACGGTTTGTCTGGTCCTCCTTTGACTGTTTACTATTGTTCCGATGGTGGTAACGCCGTCAATTTGGCCAAAAGATTGGCATTGAGAGCTACTAACAGGGGTTTGAAAGGTATTTCTGCTTCCATGGACACCATTGACTCTGTTAGTTCTTTAAACGGATTAGGAAATGTTATATTTATTACTTCAACTGCTGGACAGGGTGAATTCCCTCAAGATGGTAAAAACTTTATAGAAATGTTAAAAGCTGCCCAGTTAGACGGTGTTGATTTGCCAAATTTGAACTTTTCTGTCTTTGGATTAGGTGATTCTAAGTACTGGCCAAGAAAAGAAGACGCTCATTACTACAACAAGCCAGGTAAAGATCTTTGGAAGATTCTGAATGTTTTGGGTGCCCAACCTTTGCTTGATATTGGTTTAGGAGATGACCAGGATGCTGATGGCTACCAAACTGGCTATTCTGAATGGGAACCATTATTATGGGAAAAACTAAATGTTGCCAATGTTAATCTAGACGGTACTGAAGAGCCTAAGCCAATGACCAATGAAGACATGAAAATTCAATCCAACTATTTAAGAGGTACTATTGTTGAAGGCTTAAAAGACGCAAGCACAGGAGCCATTTCTGCTTCCGATCAACAGTTAACCAAGTTCCATGGTATTTATATGCAAGATGACAGAGACATTAGAGAAGTTAGAAAGGCTCAAGGATTAGAACCTTACTACATTTTCATGAGTAGAGTAAGATTACCAGGTGGTATTGCCAAGCCTGAGCAATGGTTGATTTTGGACAGTTTGGCTGATGAGTCTGGTAATGGTACTATCAAAATCACGACTAGAGCAACTTTCCAATTGCATGGTGTTATCAAATCGAACTTGAAGCATGTTATTAGAGGTATGAACTCGACATTAATGGACACCGTTGCCGCTTGTGGTGATGTTAACAGAAATGTTATGATTTCTGCTTTACCAAATAATGCTAAAGTTCACAAGCAGGTCTCTGAAATGGGTACAGTTATTTCAGAATACTTGTTGCCGCAAACTACTGCTTACCACGAGATTTGGCTAGAAGGTCCAGATGAAAAAGATTACGATCCTTCTTGGCCTTCTATTTTTGAAGGCAGAGCCGAAGGTCCTAAAAAGAAGAAAACTTTGATTAGTGGTAATGCCCTTGTTGATGTTGAGCCTGTTTATGGACCAACTTACTTGCCAAGAAAATTCAAAGTTAACATTGCTGTTCCTCCATACAACGATGTTGATGTCTGGTCAAGTGATGTTGGATTAATTGCTGTAGTCAACCCAGAAACTCAAATAGTTGAAGGTTACAATTTGTATGTTGGTGGTGGTATGGGTACTACACACAACAACGTCAAAACTTATCCAAGAACCGGTTCAGCTTTTGGTTTTGTTTTGCCTCAAGACGTTCCAAGAGCCATTGAATGTGTAATGCTTGTTCAAAGAGACTTTGGTGACAGAACCAACAGAAAGCATGCTAGATTAAAATACACTATTGATGATTTAACCGTTCCTGTATATAAGAGCAAGACTGAAGAAATCTGGGGTAAGAAGTTCTTGCCTGAAAGATCCTATGAGATCACTTCTAACATTGACTACTTTGGTTGGACTAAAGATGAAACAGGTTTGAATCACTTTACATGCTTCATTGAAAACGGAAGAGTTGAAGATACTGCAGACTTGCCTCAAAAGACAGGTTTCAAAAAGATTTCTCAGTATTTGCTAGAAAACAACACCAATGGCCACTTCAGATTAACTGGTAACCAGCATGTTCTGATTTCAGGAATTGAAGACGAGCACTTGAGCGCTATCAAAGAACTAATGAAAGTTTACAAGCTAGACAACACCAACTTTTCTGGTTTGAGATTGTCTTCAGCTGCTTGTGTTGCCTTGCCAACCTGTGGTTTGGCCATGGCTGAATCCGAAAGATACTTGCCTACTTTAATCAGCAAGCTGGAAGAGTCTTTGGAAGAGTATGGATTAAGACACGACTCCATTGTCATGAGAATGACTGGTTGTCCAAACGGATGTGCCAGACCATGGTTAGCAGAAATAGCCTGTGTTGGTAAAGCTCCAAACACTTATAACTTGCTGCTAGGTGGTGGATACCACGGCCAAAGATTGAACAAATTGTACAGATCAAGCATCAAGGAAGAGGAGATCCTAGACATTTTAAAGCCGCTGTTGAAGAGATGGTCTCTTGAAAGACACGATGGTGAGCACTTTGGTGACTTTGTCATCAGAATAGGAATCATCAAGCCAACAACCGAGGGTAAGTATTTCCATGATGACATCAATGAGGATGCCTTATAAGCTTGGTCAATTTATACATATTGGATGCGTACAGTTGCACGTCTATATATCTCTGAGTAAACAACTACTTATTTATTTGCGTTAAAAAGACATTTTTGCTTTATGCCCAGTGAAATTTCACCTGAGACTGCTCTCGCTATTTCCTTGCTACTTCTGTATCGTGAAAGAAGTCATCTGCTATAGCATAGCTTCTTGTTGATTGTTTATTTACAGCTAGTAATGTCGGATATAATCTTCAATAGCTTTCTTTGTCACGCTTAATTGCAATCCATGAGTGAAAAAAAAAAATATTCTTTGCTCTTTTTTAAAATAGTTTATGTGCTTATTGTGCCAATAAACGGTCTGTTTTTAAAATATGTTCTTCTTGTTGGAAACACAACGTTGCTAGTGGCAAGCCAGAAAAAGACTGATTGGAACCTCAAAAACACCAAGAAAATAAACATGTTTAACAAATTTTTTGGCAGCAAAGCTGCTTTCAAGTACACAAACCTTGCCTCAAACTACAAGCTACTTACCACCGTTGGAGGTGTCACTGCGTTCAACGTGTACTACTTCAACGCAGCCAGCAGCAACTTGATAGAAAACAGCACCAGTCCCATCAAAGAGAGTGCAGTCACCATCGACAAGAAAATTAAAGATATCGAGACGAAGTATTTGTTTAATGACGACTCGAAGTGGAACCTGCTGGCATACGGGGTAAGAGCAGTAACATTTTTGAAATTCAGAATTTACGCTTTGTCCATATATTCCAACACCAAGTCCATCCAAGAAATTGACAACTATTTCTACAGAAACTCGATTCAAAAAGTTGACGCCACTGAGGAAGCCATTGTTAGCTTGCTGGAAACAAAGAATATAGAATTCCTGGCCAGAATCACTCCGCTAAGAGACACCACCTTTGAGCATTTGAGGGAAGGACTGATCAGATCTGCAATGTCTTCTAAAGAAGCCAAAATGGAGCCTGAGGCCATGGTGAACGCTGTCGAAAATTTCAGACATGAGTGCATGCAAAGAAACGGCTCTGTTTTGGTCAATGATGATTTGCTGATCTTCAAGAATAAAAACAACACTCTGACTGTTTACCATTTTGACAACAAGGCAAAGACTTACACTCTGATTGGAGACTGCTCTCACCAGCTGTTTGGCATCAGTTTGTTCAGCAAGTACCTGAACTACGATGCTCCTCTTACTAAAGAAGCTCAGGAGAGATTTAGCAACTACTTCAACCTGTAAGCAGACCGGTATGCATTATACAAGGCTCGCTTTGTTAAAAACAGCTGTTAAAAGCACTTCCTAAAGTTTCGGTTATTAGCTAGGAAATCCTGCCTGTATATGCAAAACCCGCGCACCAAGGACTGGAGTAAACACTCAGTCCTGTTCTAGCGCTTCTCTCTGGCCATCTGTGGCTGCTCATCTCCTTTGCACTGGAGGCCCATCTGCTTATGAGCATTATTTATTGGAATGAAGGCCTGTGTATGTTCTGTTGGGTTTTAGCTTTTAAAATTTAAACTTTTCAGTGATCAAGTACTAAATTTTTTTTTTTTCTGGCAATGATGGCTGATCTTACTTGTATATAAATACTTTTTTTTTTTCACATAGCAGTATTGGTACATAATTATTTGTTATTTTTAAAATCAGTTTTGTTTATATAAAGAAACACATCTGCTCATTAGCAATAAACCCCAAGCAAAACACCTTTTAAATACCACCAAATGGCTCAGCTAGACGATCTAGTCTTTGAGATTGAGCACTCAGGAGCCTGCCTCAGAGATGGTCTTTCAACCGATGTCAGGCGCTTTTTACTAGACAATCTATACAAACAGAAGCATGGCTCTAGCATAAAAAAGCCTAATGCCCTGAACAAGCTGAAAACTACTTATTCAGACCTAAACAACAGAGATGACAGTCTCTACTACAAGGATCAAATGAAATACTACAAGCTTATAGATTTCTACATCAGCTGCACAGGCGATTTCATGCTTACAAAGAACGCCATCTACACTTATTTGTCGGATGAAAGCTCTATAAAAATTAAAACGATTGGGTTGAAACTTTTGAATACTTACATGCACTCGGCACAGAATACCATTTTGAAAGCAGATAGAGAGTTCTACGAAAATGTGGTTCCTATCATCGAGCAGTACTTTTTTTTCATTCCTCCTCACTTTAATCATGTTGAGTCTCACGAGCTGCTGAACGAGTTATTCACTTTGTTCAACAAAGTTATAGCAATAGAAAAGAGTTTTGAAAAACGGCACTTTCTTGTGTTAAAAGTTTACTCTGAAAATGTGATTTCAACGATGATCCCAGCTTTGCTTTTATCCAAAAAACAAAACATTCATATTTTGCATCTGATTTTGCAGCAGACGCTTGAAAACTACATTAAGATATCGGAATCTTATTTTGTCAATGTGAAAAGAGTTTTACATTGTTTCCATCCTTTGATAGCGTTTCCTGACTATTTGAAAACTTTGGATACAGAAACTGTGCTTTACATTTTAGACATTGTTAAAGAATTGCCTGCCTATGACCACAGCAGCGCAGATGACAACTTTTATCAATATGACTTGCTTTCTTACTATATTATGTTTTATGCACTCAAAGAAAAGGCTGTTTTTGCAGGCTCGCTAGAGCTATTTTTCCAGAAGTTGGATAAAAGATACCCTAACGTTCAAGAGGATATCAATTTTATATTAGAACGCATTCAGTGAAGAAGTCGGGGCATGCTCCGCCTGCTTGGCTGTAAAAACCTGTACGTTTTGCCTTCAAATAAAAAGATAAATGATATTATAAACAAATATATATATATGTACATGGATGTCTCACATCAATTACTTTGGCATCATAGATCAATGTTCAGTTTCAACTTTTAGGTATTGCTTTTTTTTCAATCAGTTTTACTTGCTGCCCTGTAAAGTCTTGACAATTTGCAAGTTGACATCTAAGTATCTGCTGACACAGTCAGTCAAACATTGGCTTTCGTTGGTGGATAAGTCTGGGTTCAGTATGTTAGATGAGTTGATGTTGATACAGTTGTTGAAACATAGTTTGGTGAAATTGTGGATCTCTTTTTGTATTTGGAATTTTTGGTCTTCGACTTGGATTATGTTGTTGACTTGAGCTAAAGCTTCAGGGTTAGATGTGATAGAGTTGATTTTAGATTGGATTTCGGAGGAAACAGAAGACATTTTAAAAATATGTGTTTGAAATCAGCGGTGTGCGTGGCCTTGGTTGTGGCTTACATTAGACACTTTATTACTGAACAAAATGGTCTTGATGACAATAATCATTAAAATAAATTGAAAAAAAAAGAAAAAGAAGAAAGAATAAATGTTAATTCAAAAAAAAAAAAAAAAAAAGAAAATTTTTCACCTGTTCTCGGCTTCTAGGCACATCGTTGGTTGCGCTACCATGGCTTCTAAAGGTTTAAACAAACAATTATAAATGTACATGTACACTGCTATATAGTGGTATTATAACTAAGGGCAAAGAATCAACAATAGCTATCACCATAAGAAAGAAAACACCCAGTGATAACCATCTGTGGCTAGGATAAAGCACCAAAAAATTTTTACTTGTTTTTTCAGGTCTTCAAAACCAAATACTGCTTATTAGTGGTTCTCGCTGGCAAATGCCCAGTGATTAGGACAAGTCTAAATCAGGAATCTCAATGTCGCTTCCTTCATCTTCTTCATCATCTTGTTCAACAACTACTTCAGTGCTTACTTTGATCGTGTCCTCTTTCTTTTCAGTCATATCAACAGAGATTGGGGCAATTTCATTGGTAATGACGGCATTTGGGACGTTTTCAGAAGCTCTCATGTCAACGACTTTGTCTGTGATTTTTTGCTTTTTCAAAGATGGCTCAACATCTTCTCCTAGCTGTTCCTTGTTTAAATCAGCAGTGCTGTCTTGTTCGTCTTCTTCCCATATGTCCATGTTGTCATCCTCTTGCTGTCTAGCAGATTCAGCGTTAACATTTTCAGGCAAGTCGTATTTTTGGACAAAATTCTGTGGCAAGCTTGGCAGAACCACAGATTTTAACCAATATCTGATTTCTTCAGTAGATTTGCTAGCAACAATTGGCAGTATGGATTGATTGGAGCTTTCCAATGATGGGTTTAAAAGCAGGTACTTCATCAACTCAAATCTGTTGTTGACTATAGCTTCTTTTTCAATCAAACTTCTAACATTGGTGGTGATTCTGATGTGTTTGATTGATTCAATCAAAAATTCATAAATGTCCTCAATAGCACTAGGTTGATGTTTTTTGTAGCAGAATGCTTGAGGAGATGTATAGATGTCAGAAATAGTGTCAGTCTTTTTCATCAAATTGGTTTTCTTTTTACCACCGTTGCTGGCTTGTTGATCAACAGAATTGGTGTAGTTTTGCAGTTTGAAGTAAAGACTTTCATCGTCCTTCAACAAAATTATTGCTAGGTTCATAAAAAAATTCCAAGTTTCAAAGTCTTCGCTGTTTAAATTAGAAATAAACATTCCTTCATTGTTCTTGCTCAATTTGATTAAGAACTTGTATAATTTGACAAACTGCAGTTTTTGGGTCATTACCTTGTTCAAACTAAATGTATTGGTGTTTTTATTATTGCTCTTGTTTTGGTTAAAGACTGGAATCAGTAAATTGTATAACATGCTCATGATTTGTTTGCTGAAAGGCATCAGGTAAATAGCATTCTTCATATTTAACAACAGTTCTAATAGCTTCAAACCAACGTCGTAGCTTAAAGAAACTAAATTCAATGATAAACAAGAAATAACATTAGTGTCTTTTCTCAATCCTTTCAACAACTTGAAGTTTTGCAAGTTCAAAACAACATTACTGATGTTAACAATGGCTTCGGTATTAAACTTGATTTGGAACGGAGTTGGAACATTGATGAATTGCTCTAGCAGACCGACTAACAAATTGAATCTTGCGTTAATTTTAAACAAGGAGTTAGCTTCATTGAAATCTAAGTTTAACAATGGCAAAAACTTAAAAATGCTTTGGCTTTCTTCGCTACCTTCTGGCAACAAGTTAATGATTTTGTTAGTATATTCGTCAATATCCAAAATGTCTTGGTACAGGACAATTATTTTTTTCATTTCATAGAACAAAGCATTGATAGTTTCGTTCCATTGAACTTGGCTTAGATTGGTCTTGACGTGTTTCATGTCAACGTTGTTACCGTTGTTTTTCTCTGTAGAGCTTTCATAGTTCAAATTGATCAAATGGCAGTAAACAAAATTTTCTACAATCTTCTGTTGCAAAACTCCATTGGATGACAAATGAGCAGACAAAAACTGATAGTATTTGTTGACATATGGTTTGAAAATTGATGTGTTGTTTATCATCAAATCTTTTAAGAAATCAATGAAAATTTCAATCAAGTTTAAGTCAGTGATTTCAGGAAGCTTGAAAACCATCATTTTGATGATTGGCGCTAAACTAGGAGTCAATACTTCTCTTTTCAAAATAGACTTGTTTCTCAATAAAGAGATCAAAGTGCTTATAGTGTACATTAGTTCTTTGAAGAACAAACTGTTTTGCTTGGAGTTGTTCAGTCTGTTTTTTTTGAAAACAAACTCTACTTTTTCTGCTAGCTCTTTGATCATGGTCTTGGAAAAAGAGCATAAAACTATAGGGTTGTAGGTAAACAAAACGTTTGTTAGTTGGAGACCCTTCCAGGAGTTGAAAATAACGTCGCTTTTTAGCAGTTTGATGATTTTGTTCACAAAGACGCTGTAGTCGTTGATGGTTGTGTCATGGCTAATGTAGTTTACTGATCTTAAGTTGTACAAAAAGAATTCGAACTCGTTGATGTCGGCTTTCTCAACCTGGCTGGCAATCAAGGATAGCGGGATGTAGCTTCCTTGGTTCTGCAAAACAACGCTGCCTGTGGAACCGCTCATGCTGCAAATATTGGGTTGGTTGTGTATGGGTTTTTTGGTGCCAATTTCTTGCTTCAATCGTGTACTGAAGCATTTGAAGTGTCAGTTCATCACAGCATTTCATTAACCCTTATTTCAGAAGGCCATCATGACATTTGCCTAGCAGCTAATTAGCCTGCCATTATTTTTAAAATTAAAAAAAGTGAAACTGAACAGTTTCCAGAATCCCAAAACGGAAATTGGCAAAAAGCGTGAAGTTTCTTTTTTTCCATACGGATTTATTGCTTTTTTTTATTTTGCATCGCACTAAATGGTGAGAAAGTCATATTGCCGTGCTTTTTCAGCTGCTAATAATACGAATTATTTTAAAACTGTGAACAATTTATTTGGTAAGGCTTAAGATGGGGTAGAATGGTTGTTGAACAAGGTGATGACAATGCTTTTTGGAACGATGCTGGAAGAAATGTGTGTGTTTGTTTTACATGACTTGCAGGATGTGTCATGCGACTTTTTTCTTCTCTTCACAATGACATGAGTGCCATACCAAGAAACAAACACATCAGCAGCTACCCAAACATGCCTACAGAAATCGAAGAATTAGTGTCCTTTTTACACTCTGACCAGCCTGTTGTCCAGCAAATCGCTTTGCAGAACCTAGTTGGTTTTTCACAGCAGCCAGCCATTTTCAAATATGACAACAACAGAGCCGTTGCTGACTTGAAAGTCATCAGTAAAATGAACTCAAGGGTCATGGTTCAGCAGTCCATAACCATACTATCCAATCTGTGCAGCGACGATGAACTAAGAAGGGAGATCATCTGCACCGACAAAGACTATCTAAAGTACCTAGCATGGAAAATTGTTGACTCAGCCAACACCTCAGCTGACATCATGTGCATCTTGCTGAGCAACTTGGCCAAAGATGATGGTATCTTGGAGCTTTTCAACATCAACGACGTTCACAAGGATGTCTCCAACATAGACAAATCTATTTTCAAGAGCAACAGGGTCATTGACTGTTTAATGGACTGTTTTGTCAAGGGATTTGACAGATCCTTAAACAAATATGCTGACTACAACTACTTGGCTTATTTATTTGCTGATGTTTCCAGATTCAGAATTGGTAGAGAGTATTTCATCACCCTGCAAGAATATGACGATGTTATTCCTTTACAAAAACTATTGCCTTTCAACGAACAGTTTGAAAAACCAGAAGATAAAATCAGAAGAGAAGGTGTTGCCTACACTATCAAAAACTCTTTGTTTGACTCAGAAAAGCATTACGACATTTTATCTGATGAGACTTTAAACTTACTGCCATTTTTGTTGGGCCCTATAGTTGATTACAAAGACCAGGAGAACTTAAGTGACGATGAGATGTTCAACCTGCCTGAAGAGTTACAATTTTTACTTGAAGACAAAAAGAGAGATCCTGTTGAAAACATCATCAATGTGTACCTTGAAAGTATCCTATTGTTGTGTACTATGAAGCAATGTAGAGACTATTTAAGAGAAAAGTCAGTATATCCTTTGATCAGAGAGCTACACAAGAATCTTGGTTTGGAAAATTCTGATATTGAAGAAACATGTAACAGAATTGTCAATATGCTGATGAGAGACGAAATTGAAAATGGCGCTGTTGAAGACATTATTGCTAAGGCTGAAGATTTCAACCCATATAATGACGAAGAAGAAAAAGAAGAAGAATTAAGATTGAAAAAAGAATTAGAAGCCAAAGAGCAAGAAGAAGAAGAAAGCAGTGAGGATGAAGGTTTGGTTGTTGTTGCTTAATCTACTTTGCAATATAAGGCTTATTTGTTGTGCACTGTCTTTTATTTTTGTTTGCTTGTTTTTGATTTTTCGATTACATTTTAATACAAGCCAGAAACAGTTTTTTGATGTTATTGATTACATTTTAATACAAGCCAAAACAGTTTTTTGATGTTATTGATTTATTCTTCATTATGTTTATATACTCATAGATGGATAGCTTTTTCGAGATAAATATATTAAAGCTTTAAACAAAAAAGAACATCATTCATAATTATGTATGTAAAAGTTTTAAAAAATATACAAAAAATAAAAAAATCTATTGATATTAAAATTATTAAATAAAAACTATTCAGTCTTTTGTTGATTTGTAAGTTCCAGGAACCCATTATTTAACTTGACAAGTTGTTTGATCAGCACTTTCATTTTTCCTTTGTTTTCAGCATTCATAACAACTTTCTGCTTAAGTTCCTTGATTAAGTCTTTTAGTGTTAATTTACCAGGATTGGCACTTATGATGTTAACAATATCATCCTTTGTCAAGTCGTCAGCAAGCGACGTTTCTGGTGTACTGCTCTTAGATGGAACAGATGCAGAAACACTTGGAGATTTAGAAGGACTGATATTCAGTTTAGAGTCATCTTCAGGCTTTGGATACCATTCACCCAAAGGAAACTTCTTCAAAATTTCTGGTTGTGATTTGATAACCATAATATTATTCTTATGTTTTTTGATTGTTGTTTTGGCTTTTCTGGTCTTCTTTACCTTCTTTTCTGGGGATTTGAGCTTTTCAGTTTCTGATTTTTCTTCATCTTTAACTTTTGCTTTTTCTTCTTCATTTTCTTCTTCTATGTCAGATTTAGACAAATATGGATTTTCTTCGTCATCATCAGAATCATATAATACACCCATATCAGTCTTCTTCAAAGTGTTTTTGATATTTTTATCCTCAACCTCGCCTTCGTCTTCAGCTTCTAGCTCATCAATGATGTCTTCATGATCTCTCAAGCCCATTGCATTTGCTTGAAGCATTTCCTTTTTCATTCTCTGTTCAGTCTCCTTGTTTTCTTGGTCATTGCCGTCCATGATAGGAGCTTCCTCATCATCTTGAAATTCATCATCAAAATCAATTTCGTTATCAGAGTTTTCACGCTTGAACACATTGCCGTCCTCATCGTTGTTATCGTTATTGTCGCCATCAACTCCTTTCAGCTTTCTCATAGTTCTGTCGTATCTGGTTGTAGTTGTACCGATATCGTCTAAATGTTTCATTAACCATCTAGGCACTGACTGTCTCTTCTTTTCAAATCTTTTTTCAGCTTCTTCAATAGTTAAAGTAGCAAATTGGGATCTGGCAGTAAATCTGTAAACTTTGTCACAAGGCAACATAGTGAAACTACCGTCTTTTTCAACACTAAACATTACATAGTGATCAGAATTTCCGGCTTCATAAGTACCAACCCATGTGTTGAATCCATCAAAGTCTTCAAGAACCCACGGATAAAACTCTTCGAATCTTAGTTTTTTGGCATGCTCGTCGTATTTCTTCAGTTGTCTAGTTTTTCTTTTACCAAACCAGCCACCTCTTTTCACTCTTGCACCGCCATCAGGTGCAACATCATCGAACACATCAGCATTTGTATTGTCCTCGTTGGTCATGGTTAGCTCACTGTCAATGAACCCCTCTTTACCATCGTAAATGACCTTTCCTGCTTCAGTTGGTCTCAAAGATTTGTTCTCGCTGTCGTTTTCAGTATTCAAAGGCGAATCATCAGCAGCAGAAGCCGCTTGGTTTTCCATCATTTTCTGGATCATAGACTTTCCGAGTGGCTTAAAAGCTTCAGAGCTGTTGTCGGAAAGCTGGGAGTTTTTCTCATTTTTAACATCAGCGTTGGAGTGAGAGGAATGCTTGTTTTTCAAAGTTTTGTTTTCTTCTTCCATTAACTTCTTCTTATACTCAACAATTTCCTTTTGTCTTTGAACAATTTCTGCTCTGGTTAATTGAAACTGCAAATTTCTTGTGTCTTTTCTGTGCAATCTGACAGGAAGATGAAAATCTTTTTCTACGTTGATGGTTTTGTTTGTTTGAAACTTAAGAATGTTTGTTTTGACGTTCTCTATGGCATCGAATTTAATGGCTCTTATGGGAAACTCATCAAAGTCGTCATCTATGCTGAGGTTCAGTGCCTTTGTGTCGTTTTTAATTTCTGTTTCCTGGTTTAGTTTCTTCTTATTCGACTCACGTTTGAATTTGTTCTTTGTTTTCAAATACTGTCTTCTGATGTAGTCAGTTCTGATAAAAGGAGATGTAACTTTTTTGACCTTTTTCACTAGTCTTTTCCCTTGACTGTCTTTTTTGCCTCTGATCTCTATGGATGGTTGAGCTAGTGCATTGGAAGCATGGCTTGTGTTGCTGCTCATCTTTCAAAAAAAAAAAAAAAAAAACTCCTTGGAACTTGTAAAACTCAGAAAAATTCGTTGTTGAACGATGGTTTGTGCTTCTTGCTGTCTGGTCAAAGCTTGTTCTTTGTCCAAAACTTGTCCTTTTTGTTGTTTATGCGAAAAACAGTGAAAACAAAAAATGCAAAAAAGAAATAAAAAGGTATGGGAACTGCTGTTAACGGGCTATTAACTTGCGCTGATATCTTCTTCTGCCACTACCTAGAATATCTACTTGAGTTGGTTTTTGAGTTGTCTCTTGTGGTAAAGTGTTAGACAGTCTCATGCCGAGATCAACCACGGGTGTCAGTTTTTTGTCGGCAGAGGCGAAAAAAGAAAAGCTGAGAAACGTGACTGTAAGGGTGCACGTGCCAATGGTGTCATGTGACTGCAAAGTTGCACGTGCCAGTGCTGTCATGTGACCGTAGAAACGCACGTGCAACTTTTTAGTCACATGACATTACCGGCACGTGCAACTCTTCAGTCACATGACCGTCTCTCCGTCAGCAAGAAAATTTTTTCTCCGCTGTTCTCCGCTGACTCTTTCGCCATGGACTGGACGCTGGCCAGTTCTCCACTGTGGTGCTTGGGAGTGACTAATTCGGCTCCTAGGCAGACAGCGGCACAGGCGCTCTTCTCTGCTTAAGCTTTGCCTATGGGCGTCTTCAAGCCATTTTTTCAGTCTTGAATCTCGTTTTGCCTTTCTTCCTGGCTCTTCTGCGGAGTCTGCATCTGTTCTTCTACTCAGTACAGGACTCACTTATGTCCTCGTGATGCTTCTAAACCTTTCTTTTCATTTCTATGCTCACCCATCCCCAACACCAAACCAAACGCACAACATGTCTTTCACAAACGGTCTAAGCACCGATGAAGCCTACAACATGATCACCAAGAACCTGCAGGAAACCCTGAACGGCCAAATCATCAGGGACGTTCTGGAAAAGAAGGAGAGACCGCTATCTTTATACTGGGGTACCGCCCCAACAGGTAAAGTCCACTGTGGATACCTGGTCCCTATGACAAAACTGGCCCACTTTTTGAAAGCCGGCTGTGAAGTCGTTGTCTTACTGGCTGATTTGCACGCCTTCCTGGACAACATGAAGGCTCCTCTGGAGGTTGTCAACCACAGAGCCAAGTACTACGAACTGTGTGTAAAGGCCATTTTGAAGTCCATCAACGTTCCTATCGAAAAGTTGAAGTTCGTTGTCGGATCCTCCTACCAGCTTTCCGCTGACTACACCATGGACATTTTCAGACTATCCAACATTGTCTCCCAAAACGACGCCAAGAGAGCCGGTGCTGATGTTGTCAAGCAAGTATCCAACCCTCTTCTGTCCGGTCTGATCTACCCATTGATGCAGGCCCTGGATGAAGAGTTCTTGAAAGTCGATGCCCAGTTCGGTGGTGTTGACCAGAGAAAAATCTTCGTCTTGGCTGAAGAAAACCTGCCAGGCCTGGGCTACAAAAAGAGAGCTCACATGATGAACCCAATGGTTCCTGGCCTAACCCAGGGTGGTAAGATGAGTGCTTCTGACCCTAACTCCAAGATCGACATTGTTGAGGAGCCAAAGACTGTCAAGAAGAAAATCAACACTGCTTTCTGTGCGCCAGGTAACGTTGACGACAACGGTTTGCTGTCTTTTATCCAGTACGTCATCCAGCCAATCCAAGAGCTGAAGAAGGACAAGCAAGGGTTCTTTGAGTTCTTCATCAACAGACCTGAAAAGTTCGGTGGGCCTATCACTTACACATCTTTTGAGGAGATGAAAGAGGCTTTCAGGGAAGAAAAGCTGTCTCCGCCTGACTTGAAGATTGGTGTTACTGATGCCATCAACGAGTTGCTGGCCCCGATCATCGAGGAACTGAAAAACAGTCCTGAATTCCAGGAAGCCTCCGCCAAGGGCTACCCTGAGCCTGTCAAGCAGGCCAAGAAGGTCAAGCAGAAGAAGGACAAGGGAAGCTTCTACCCAGGAAACAAGAACAAGGAGGCCTCTACTGTTGATGCTGTTGCTGAGAAGCTGGACGAGACTAAGGTGTAGGCAGTGCACTCATGGCTTGTGTAGCGGTCTCCAGGAGCCGTGCACGTGACTCTTCTGGCTGGATGGCTTGTGTAGCGGTCTCCAGGAGCCGTGCACGTGACTCTTCTGGCTGGATGTCTTGTGTAGCGGTCTCCACGAGCCGTGCACGTGACACTCCCGGCAAGCAAGCTCCGAACAACTGATTTTAATTTAATTTAATATAATTTAACTTAAATTTTATTTTATTTTTATTTTTATATATGTTTTTTTTACGATTTAATGTTTCACGCTGGCGCAGGAGCAATGTTTGCGCTTATGCTGTGGGTTTACAAGCAGAACAGGATTGGCAGTCATGGCTTCAGACTGTTCATGTGGTTCAATGTTAGATGGTGCTCGTGGTTGTTCAGCACTGCGGTTTCTCAGCTGCTCAGTTGAAAAGGCAAAGGACGAAGAACCCACACCGAAGTTTTTTGGCACAGCGTGTACAACTGAAACTTATCTCCCTCTTTTTTACTGCACCAGCCAGCCATCATACCACAGCCAGCTTTGCAGAAGAGAACAGCCATCCACAACACCGAGCACACCGTTCCACAGCCAGCTTTGCAGAAGAGAACAGCCATCCACAACACCGAGCACACCGTTCCACAGCCAGCAATGAACGAATTTACAGCAAACCCAAGCAACCCTGCAGCTGTTCAGGAGCACCTGAAATCCAAAGTCGCCAGTTTCCTGCGTTTCATGAAAACCCTAGGCCTGGTTTCAGCCCCTTCTGGCGACAAGACAGTGGATGCAGCCGGCATAGGAAACTTCACCAGAATCAGCTCCGAACTGCTAACTCACATGCTCTTTTACGACAACAAGGAAGAGCAAGGCCATGCTTTGGACTACAACGTCGGCATTGAGCCCTTGCAGAAGATGTTCCCCTATCTAGACATTACACCAAGCATTAGTGACCCATCGACTTTATTCCTGCGCACAAAAGGCGGCTCTGAAGAATTTGGAGTCTCCATAAGAAACATCATGTCAATGTACGATGATGCCGACTCCTCTGGCAACGAGGACTTTTTCAATGAGAAATGGGATGCTTGGAAATACTACCCTGCAGAGTTAGTGAAAAACGGGCCTTCGATTGATGGTTTAGACTCAAAAACTGCTGAAAACAGATTACTGCTCAACTTGATAGCAAGCTACGGAGAACAAAACAGCTATTTGGCCATGGAAAGTCTAATGAACCAATCCAATTTAAAAACCTCAGACCCAGAAAAATATAACAAGTATAAATCTTTTCTGATAGGTGAGTCCCACAAAGGAAGAAACTGTGGTAAAGGCTTTGAGATTGGACAGCCTATTTACAGATGCCAGGAATGCGGTGTCGATGATACTTGTGTTCTGTGCTATAGATGTTTCAATGTGGACGACCACACAGATCATAACGTCATGGTACTGTCAACCAGTGAAAAGACCACAGGTATTTGTGACTGTGGTGATTCTGATGCTTGGAAAAAGGATCTGAACTGCAAAGGTGACTGCGATGCGCCAAACTTTAACGAAGACCCCCAATTTAAAAATGATGTTGACTATTTCAAGAATCAGCAGCCTTACTACGAGCACATGCTAGCCACTTTCTTAGATTATTTCATTGAGATATTCAAAACAAACGACTTAATGTTACCTTACCTATTCTCAGACGGTGCTAGAGACGCTTCTGGCTTAGATGAAACCCATAAGGAGAATATAAGGCTGAGCATAGAGTCTGACAAAGATATTTCTGATCCTGAATCATACTTTGTGGTTTTGTTCAATGACGAATACCACACCTTTTCTCATGTTGAAGTGCTGCTTTCTGACCTTTCCCACACCTCCTCTGAGTCGCAGCAAATCGCCAAAGTCATTGATTCAGTGGGATACAGTATTGTTGCTGGTCCGTACGATTTCAACACTGCAAGTTTGCATATTAATGCTTTTCAAGATCAAAAATTCAGCGTCAGGGTTTTGAGTTGGAACTCTTTGGTTCAAATGAATCTTGCTGCAGGTGTTATTAAATGGATCAATTTATGCTTGGAGTTAAAAAACCCTATTTTCCAAACATACTTCAGAAAATCTCTAACGAAAGTATTGATTTCGAAAAGCAAAGCCAGCACACAATATAATCCTAAGCCTATAAAAGGAAGATATACCACCACTGAGGGAACAGATACTATGAGTGAGTACAGAGCATGCACAAACATTTTTTCTGAATATGGAAGTTTGCCCATCGACTTGCCTTTGGACTATAATCTTGTGTATGAAAACGATGAGTCTGTCAAGATTGTTAATGATATCTTGTATGATGATAATCAGAAAATTGAAAAAACGAGATTTCAAAATCTGTTAATGTACGACATCAAGTTTTGGAAAGAACTAAGACACGAATCTGCAGAAATCTATTTGTCTGTTCTTGCCACAGATGAATCTTCCAAAAATATCATTGCTGACCAATATGCTCAGATCTATGCCTGTCTTGTGGATTATGTTGCTTACTTTGATAGAGAGCCACAGTTGACTTTAATGAAAGAATGCACAACGCAAATGTTCTCAAACAGATCCATTGTCAGTCATTTATGTGCAACAGGTGGTTTTGCAAAAATCATATGGTCTGCAGTGAAGATTTTTGATGATTTCTGCGGTTTTGATGAAGAGTGTATTCTTTTTAAAAAACCTAGGGTTTTTAATGCCTCCAAAGGGTTTCATGTTGCTTTCAAACAAACCCTCTATGCTTTAGAAACTATTTTCTCCAACATTGAAAACGTTGACCATAGTTTAGATCACAACTGTTTTTTTGCGTTAGTTTGCTTGTTCCAAAGGTTTAATGGAGCTTACAAGCTGAAGAGAAAAACTGGTGACCATGTCTTGAGAGAAGATCAATTTTTTATTACCTATGTTGAGTACTCGATGTCCTTATACACAATAGTTAATAGTATATCCCACCTGCTTAATACTTCTGGGATATCACCTTTAATATATGAGGACATAAAGATGATGTTTGCTCATTTTAGGGCAAAAAAATTGCCAACTGTTACGTTGAGTAATGGTTTGACAATATCAGAGCTTTCAGTCTCCAAAAACAGAGTCAGTTACATGAATCCCTTGAACTCCTTTTTAGGGTCATTTTTGTCTTTTATTCCCTTTGATCAAATAGTTTCTTTTTTCCAAAAAGACAACGAAATCCTTGCTGTTGCTGACAACTCAATTTCAACTCTAGTTTTGCAAGCCCAAACTGCTTCTGGTTTTTGGGTTAGAAATGGATTTTCAGTTGTTCACCAATTGCAGTTTTACAAAGATCAACTTAGATCTTCGGCTTATTTGACTGACATTTATCTTAATCAGCTAGCTTTGATTTTGAATCCTAGTTTAGCTTTGCTCACTCTTTTCAGTAAGTGGGAGTTTTTAGACAATGAGAACTGTACATTTTTCTACAACGAAGAAAACTATGGTGAAAAAGCAGAGGCTATTTTGATAAATTTGATTTCCTATATGTACTTGTTCATCAGTGAAAGAAACAAGTTTTTGCCTGTTTTATCTACGAATGTAAGAGAAAAGGAATTGTTTAGAAATAGTGTCATTTATACAATGTTGCTGACTCCCATGAAGTACTCTCAAATTTCAGAAATTTTAAATGATCATCCTTTATACTCTACTTTAGATGACATTTTAGAAGAAGTTGCAACTTACCAGCCACCTAAAGGCTATAATGATGAAGGAATTTTTACTTTGAAGAAAGAAGTTTATAAGGAAGTAGACATGATAGCCATTTTTGGTTCCAACTTTAACGTTATTGGCATAACAGAACTTGTTGATAAGAAAATTGGAAAAAAGAAAAACGATGGTTTTGTAATTGAACCAAAATTGAAAAGCTATGACTGCCTTGTCTCTGGGGCCAAAAAGTTTTCCACTTTTGCTGACAATGAATTATTTACAAACTTTGTTAAAAAGCTGTTGGAAATTGCTGTTGACAAATTATCCTCTAATTTCACATTAAATTTGTTGCATTTAATGCACGGTATTATTTTGGATAACAAAATGTATAATAATGATCAAACTTACATTGTTTCTTCTTTGAAAGATGAGAGTATTTATCAAAACTTATTTAAATTAAGTTTTGTGGTAGATGTTAATAAGTATATCAAAGCCAAAGCAATTGCAATTTTGAAGTTGTTTATGGCTGATGATAACGAGGCTATTACAAAATATTTAAAATCTTTAAATATTATTGATAACATTCAGGACAAACTGGAAGAACTAGCAGGGAGAAGAAACAGCTTTATAGAAGACAAGGAAAATTCTTTGATTAAGAAAAAAATGCTCATAAAGAAAAGGCAAGATGCTTTACTATCGAAATTCAAGAAAAACCAAGTTAAGTTTTTAAAAAATCAACCATCTGACAAAGAATCGAGTTTAGATATGGACCATGATAATATGGACATTGTCACTGAAGAACATCAAATTATCTGTTCTTCCTGTCAAGAAACAAATAAAGATGAAATATTTGTTGTTCCTAGTTATTTTGCCAATACTCCCTCCATAAGGCCACTAAATGTCAATGGAAGCTTCAATAATAATTGGAATAGAAGTAAAGGCTCAGTTTCTGACTATTATATGCCATCTGCCTCGACGACTTCAGGAGCTGATTACGGGTTCGATAAAGCTGCTATTTCTTGTAACCATCCAATACATTTGTCTTGTTTGAAAGGTTACTTGCGTCAAACAGGTGTTCACTATTTTGCAGAAGAAGCAAACTACTTTTTATGTCCTGTTTGCCAAAGCTTGTCCACAGTTGTTATCCCAATGTTCAACAACCATGAACCCTTAGAAACCACTGAATATGTTGATTTATTTGCCAAAAAACTAATTCCTAAAAATATTGGAAAGTGCAACTTAACTGAGAAAAAACTGAGTGATATCAACAATAACATAATGCTGCAGTTTTTTGTTCCACAGGCAAACAGCACAGCTGATTTTAATTATGGGGAAGTCAATATGATGAATTCTAATCATGCAATGTTTGCTTTATCAAATACCTTGGCCAATTCTATATCTATGTTAGAGGTTTCATCTAGGCTGTCTGATGAGCCATACCTAGAATTTTTGAATTTTAATGAAAGACAGTACAAGACATTAAAGCTTCTAGGTGAAGCAATATCATCTTATAGAGAAAACACCGAACATTTTGGGTATAACTTCTTTGCGTCTGCAAATTTTGCCAATGCAAACAGAGCGTTCCAATACGTTGTTGACAGATACTTTCTGAGCGAAGATACATTGGAAACCAGTTTGATTTTCACTTTTAATGCAATTTATGAAAAGGCCATATTTATGGTTGCAGCTAAAATGGAAAATTTTGACCGAGTCAACACAAAGTGTGATGTTGATGCACTCTTTGAACTGAAGTACAAGCACGCAACAACATTTTGGGCTGAGACAATACTGCTGCAAGAACATGAATTTGCATCTAGTAATCAAGAATTGACAGAAATTTACAAGTTGCTTTATCAAAAATGCGGTAAATACTTTTATTCTTCTTCAGATCCTGATTTTAGCTATGACAAGTTGAGTTTGCAAGAAAAAGCATCCCTTATTCAGAAGATGTGCTACACTTTGGCTATAGCCCAGTTTAAAGTTTTGTTAAGAAAAACATTCATTTTTATAAAAATGCTTAACTCGTTTGGCTCCAAAAATAACAACGACTGCGACATAATCAATGGTAAACGGTTAAATGATGGAACAGACACCGCTGCTTTTAAAACTAACGATGAGCTTTATTGTGATCACTTAATAAGCAAGCTCTCTAATGGGAAATATACCAAAATCTCAGCTTTTGTTTTTGAAGGGATTGCTTTCTGTAAGCACGAAAGACCAATGGCTTTTCCATTTATAAATCATAATGGAAAACCAATAGAAAACATGGCAGCATATAGCAACCAAAAAAAATGTGGGTTAGTAGATTGCTATTATACCAACTACTACTTCCAGTTTTTTGTTGGTGAAGATCCAGGGTTGATTAAACTAACTGATCTACAGTACGTTTTGAATGACTTTGTCATCAAAAAGAAAGAGCTGAAATTTAACCCTTACACGAGCGACTACTCGCACAATAAGCTGCTCTCAGAATCTATAAATTACGACATATGCTTGGAATGTGGTGGTGAAGTTTTTGATTACAATGACGTGCATATGCTTTCGCAAATGGATTTGGTGACAACTGGTTTGAAAAGACATTGTTCAAACAAATGCAAATCCTTATACTCCACATTGGGATCATTCTCATCACTAGTTTTTAACCCAAGCACTAACTCTATCAGGCCATTCATTGCGAATATTTCTGTGCATCCAAACAACACAAGTTTCTTTATTGCAACAGGAAACACAGGACCTTATTTGAACAAGCACGGAGAAGGATCTGCAGACGCTTTAAGATCAAACACCACGCCAGTGTATTTAAACAAAGAGAGATATGATATCTGGAACCAGAAGTGGTTGAATCTGGAGATTGCAGGGGATGTTATCCGAGAAGCTGGGCAAGAAGCTCTGGACACATTAAACTTTTCATGGCATCAGACAAGACCGGTTCTCGAGCCTTCGGTGCTGGAGATTGCTGACCTTTACTTTGGAACAGATGACCTTGCTTACACTTCATTGATAAATGTTGTAAGCAATTCTGTGAGCATAACACCAAACGAGTTCAGGCAAATGCTGCTGTATAAGATTTTCCAGGAAGATGAGGTAAGGGCAGAAAGGAAGAAAATCCTGGATGCAGTGTTTGCTAAAAAAGTGTCTATGATTGAGTCACTTTTGATCAGCAGCTCGTTGTGGATCCCAGCAATTGCCAACCAGATGCTAAACAGGCTTGTTGTTGCAGATGGGCGAGGAACCTTTGAGAGAAGAATTGACTGCTTGGAGATGTACGGAAAACCTAAATATGCTAATTACCCAGGCTCGTCTGTGCATGGACTGCTGAAGACGTATGCTGAAGACTACGAAAAGTCGGTGAATCTGCTGCCGCTGCTGGCGTACTACAGCATGTCAACAAACTTGCCTGAAAGCTTTGTGGGCTCTTAGCTGGTTTTTTGGGGGGCTGCAGTGGCTGTGCTTGCTGGCGTGCTTTTGGGCCGCAGTAGCTGTGCTTGCTGGCGTTGCTTGCCTGGTGCACGCCTTTATATATACCTACAAACACTCACAAACTCACAGACAGTCATAACTTGCTTATAAAAGCACAAGCGTATGCTCCTGGTCTGTTGGCTGCTGCGGCTCTCTTTGCAGAGCCTCATGCTCTGCTTCAATTGATTAAACCCTTCAGCCAATCAAAAGTTTCACTGCCTCTGTCCGTTTCTGGCACCCGTGCTTCTCGGACTTAACGGTCTTCTCAGCATGTTTTCAGAATGGAAAAAAAATAAGAACCAGCCAAAAAAAAAATTTTCTCCAATCCCATGGACTATTCCCATTTTTCCCAGCCTAAGTGAGGGAAGAGATACAACGGACGGAGATGTTGGGCTTAATGTATTGAACAGTGTATAGAGACAAGGCAAGCAACCCAAGGATCAACCTTTACATAATATATATTTAAAAATGGTATGTACATGAGAGCACACGGACATCACAAGCTTCATCAATTCTAAGCAACAGTGCTTTTTTTTCAGCAAGCAGGTAAACAGCTGCTCATTTTGTTTTCACAGCGCCTTTCAAAGAGGGAGCACAAGGACCACGCCTGAACGGAAGCACACACAGCGAGCCTAATACGTCCATTGTAGACGACCAGGAACTATTTCCACACAGGTCACACCAACGCCACTTCTGAGCCCAGCCAGCTGAAACACATGCTTTTGAGCTGTAAGGCAAGAAGCAATGTTTTTAAAGGCATTTTTTTGGATGCAGCACGGAAGCAAATCCCTTCCAGCCAAGCATGCGTTCAAAGAGCTATTGCTGTTGTTTTTTCAGCAGCAAGGGCAATGAGGTCTTGGTTTTAAGCTATACTAGTGGAGATTATTACAAAGGAGCCATCAGCATCGTGTGATAGATGCATTGTCTGTTTGGGCCCAAAGCAAGTAAAAAGCACTGGCTTACAGTATAACTGATATGAAGAAGAAACCAGCATAAAACCCCCCCTAAGGAACTTCCATTTTTACTAACAAATAACCTGTAACATTGTTGTTTATGAAACTTTTCAAAAATCACAATACTACACACTTTTAATTCGACAACAGTCTTTCCAATCTACTTTATACAACACTGTCTTCAAGAGAAACGCCACCTATGTCACTGCTATCTTATTCGGTGCCTTTGCTTTCCAACCATCTTTTGATTCTTTCATCACCAACTTTGTTGAAAAGAGAAACGAAGGTAAGCTATGGAAAGACGTCAAGGCCAAATTAGGTGCCTCTGCTGAGGAAGACGACGATGATGAATAAATTTAATGTCAAGCAAGAAATACTGAATGAAAATCCCAGATACGGATTCGTTTAATTGTTACTAAAATGATCATACCAATGTTAAAGAGGCCAGTTTAACCACGGCTTTCTTTTCCAAGTATATTCAAAGAAATATATCAAGTTGTCTTAAGCAAAAACTGCTGCTAAGTCAGTTTTTGTCTGAATCATGAACAATCGGTATATACATATATTATCTATCTACCTATTTATTTATTCATTTTCATTATAAATCAAATAAAAAAAGAAAATAAGAACTCCCAATAATCAAGTTTAAGAAGCAAGCACTGAAGTTGCAATTAAAGCATTCGTAAAACAAGAAAAATTAAAAAACAAAAAAAAACATATCTTATTTACTAATCTATTTACATATATATCTTGAGCCGGTCGTGCAACTCTTTAATAGACCATTAGTTTGGAGGTTGTTGTTGTAATCTGCCAACGTATGTTTTGGAAATTTCGTTCCAGGATCTCAAGTATTTAGCCAAACAGGACTCAACACAATTGTTATCCTGGGCTAAGGAAGAAGACCCGTTGACAGCGTATGGAGCTTTCAAACACTTGGTGAAGCATTGTTCTGTGGCATGGTCAACAAGAGTTTTGGCAGTACCAATAGCAAATTCTTCTTGAACTTTGGTTTGTATGTCTAAAATAGTGGCAACAGTTTCAGAGTCGAATTTAGGTTGTTGAGGAACTGGGTTAGCTGGGGAAGATGAGGAGCCGAATAAACCGCCAAAAGCCATTGTGAGTAAGTGTGTTTTTCTGTTTTAAAAGAAAATGTGTTCAGTTAATATTGAATGTAATATTGGTTTTTGATTATGTTTTTGTTTTCAATTCAATAAAGGGAAGTTCTGATAGCCAATTGGACATTTCTAGTTTTAAAAAAGATCTATGAAGCTTAGTATTGCCAATTATAAAATCCATAAAAATTTTTTCTTCGTCTTTTCTCATTTTTTTATTTTTTTTTTTTTCTTTTTCTTCTTTTTTGTGTAGCGCAACTTGGAAAATGCAAACTAAGTGAACTTTTCTTTTTTCTTCAGCTGATGTTTTTAAAAAGCTGAAGCAATTAAAGACAAACCAAACAGACCAACAAACCCTAAGGCAATGAAGCTTAAATCAAACAGTTCTGGATTCCAATCGAGCCAAACAAAAAAGAAACGGAAAAAAAATCCCTTGTTTTCCTCGTCTTCGCAGCCAGTCAGCAAGTCTTCTTCGCATAGAAAGCTAAAATCAAAGTCTTCGCATCTGAAAAAAGCAGGAAGAACAGGAAATTCAACCATATCAATTCCTCTGAGCATCAATCATTCTGTTGCTTCCCAGTCACAGCAGCCCAAGAGAGTTTACAGAAGAGGCCCGATATGTGGAGTCGACAACTGCCCCTCAAACTTGTATTTTTCGCTAAACGGCCAGAGAACATGCCAGTATGGACATATCATGCACAACGATTTTGAGTTTGAAGACGACGCAGTGCCAGCTTCCTCCACCACCGGAGGTGCCTCAGGTGGTACCATAAGAAGACTGAAGCTGGGTTTGGATTCAAGAGGTAACTTTACCAGCAACGAGGCTCTTAAAAGAGGATACGCAAAAGTTATGGCCAAACGAAGAAGAGAAAAGGAAGTCCTGTACGGCGAAGAGGGTAAGCAGCTATATTTCACTATTTGCCAAAGTATTTTGGAATGGCAGGTATACAAGATTGGGAAGCTGCTGGATTTGGATGTGGTTGAAAAAGACATGTATGAGAACCTGATTTTCAAAATGTGGACGCTGTATTTAGAAAGTATGTTTTTGAACAAAGGAAAAAAAATGAACCTGCTAAAGCTGGACTTGATGAGTCTGCTGTGTCTGCACTACCTGGTTCTGAGCGTTTTGATGAAAATGGAGATATTTTTGAACGACCTCATCAAAATGATTGAGTGTTTTGAGCTTCCGCACCTGCACTGTCTTAAATTGATCCCTTTGGACTTGAAAACAAGCAAGCTGCCCAACTACCTGATAAAAAGGATATCTGGGAAACAGATATTTCCGGAGAACAATTGCCTGGTATTCTACAAAAGGCTGAGCTATATTTTAACAGAGCTGCATTTCACCAAACGTTTTTCCAAATCACCGGAGTACAGCTTCAACACTGAGTTTCCATGGATCCAGTTTGTGGTGAAGATGACCTCCCTTCTGAACTTGGATGTCTTCAAAAACGAAAACACAAGTCTGCAGAAGATAATCATCAGCACAATTGAAACTACGGATAGTTTCCATAAAAAAGCGTCCATGCTGCCTAAAATGAAAAAGGCAGGGAACAACACGGTGACAAACTACAACGAACTGACTATTTTAGGGATAATCAGCCTGGTTGTGAAGTCGCTGATCAACTTGGAGTACAGGCGGCTGATGGACGGCAGCGAGGAGAATTTTGATGACGGACCCAAAATTTTCACCAAGGAGAGCATCGGCCAATGGCTGGGCTGGTTTGCTAGAAACGAGGCAAAAATCAGCGCAAACAGGCTGATAAACGAGGACTACTGGGACGTCGTGGGCCCTGATGGCTCAGACTGCGGTGTGGACGCCTACCTGGACTTCGTACAGGAGAGAGTCGTTCCGCAGTACACCGTGGAGGCTACTGAGAAGAAGTCCAAGAAGCTGCAGAAGAAAAACAGCAAGGTTGTGTCCTTGCTGAGCATGTTCCCGGTTGCAGAGCTGGAGGCTGGTGAGGAGTACAGCGTGTTTGGGCTGGACTACGGTGGAGAGCGTGAGCATGGAGGCGAGGTTGACTTCGGAACGCTGATCCGGCTGTACGAGGCCATCAAGCTGGTGATGGCGAAGAGCTTCAAGCTGAAGACGCACGAGGACGGGACGGTGCTGGACAGGATCGAGCACGTGCTTCAGCTGAACAGCGACATCTAGAGGCTCTGTGAGCGGCCGCAGTGGGCTCTGAAGTCAGCAGCGAGCTTCAGAGTTAGTGCCGAGCTTCAGAGTTAGTGCCGAGCTTCAGAGTTAGTGCCGAGCTTCAGAGTTAGTGCCGAGCTTCAGAGTTAGTGCCGAGCTTCAGAGTTAGTGCCGAGCAAGTAGTAAGTAGCGAGTCCTCGAATCCACAGCCAGCAATCAAATCCACAGCCGCCTCTCCTGCCCACGCCTCGTTTATAAACCGCGTGACTTTGTCCCAAAAAAGAAACTTTTATTCACCTTCTCAAATCATCACATGTCACATTATCCACCGCGTGCACGCTGAACAAGCTCTTTGCTACGGCTAGAAAATTTTTGAGCACAAGGAAACTCATGCTACGCACGTACGAGCGCACCAGAATGGCATTAATTACTTTTTTTAGAACTTTTTAAAACTATTTTAGAACTTTTAAAACTTTAAAAACGGCTTATCCTCGTTATCCACGTTAAATTTCCTCGTTCGAAAGAGCCCTCTACGAAGCAGCCCAACCCAGCATTTCCTGCTTACAACCAGCCAAGGCACCATTTTTCCAACGTCTCCATACTTATAAACGTCCAGGGCGCTTTATTTGTCTTGACCAGAAGCTTTATATACGAATTTGAAAACTTAAACATCTGATTTTTTTTTATCACTTGTTTACCGATCAGCAAACTCTCACTGGATCCAACGGCAATTTAGAAGCACTGCTATTTAAGTAGTCCAGTTATCTCCAATAAATTATCCTCAACTCTATCCCTCAACAAAGAAACACGAGAAAATGACCACTCCATACAAACCAATCAAAATGTCCAAATTTTTGAACGAGGCTGAAGAACCTCTAGACCCAAGATTCTACAACGAAGCTGACGAAAACACAACTTATGACGCCATTGTCATTGGTGCAGGTGTCATTGGACCCTGCATTGCCAAGTGTTTGGCACAAAAGGGCAAGAAAGTCTTGATTGTCGAAAAGGAATGGCAAGAACCAGACAGAATCGTTGGTGAACTAATGCAGCCAGGAGGTGTCAGAGCCTTAAGAGAACTGGGTATGGTCCAGGCAATCAACAACATTGATGCCCAGCCTGTCACCGGCTACACAGTCATGTACAACGGAGAAAAAGTTGCCATCAAGTACTCCCACAAGTCACAAAGCGGTCCGTTGGACTTGCTTTCGGAGGACATCGTCCACAACGGAAATGACAAGATCCTTTCAGGCGACAAAACTTTAAACTACGATGATTTTGAAAACGATGACAGAGAAAGAGGTGTTGCTTTTGTTCACGGAAGATTTTTAACCAACCTAAGAAACATGTGTTTAGCCGAGCCAAACGTCACTCCTTTGGCTGGTAACGTCATCGAAGTTATGAAAAACAAAGTCGGCGAAGTCATTGGCTGCAGAGTTGATGTTCCAAACGGCAGAGGCAAGTGTATTTTCAAAGCCCACATCACTTTTGTTGTTGATGGCGTTTTCTCCAAGTACAGAAGAGAATTGTCTTCAGACTTCAAAACAACCTCAGGCTCATCTTTCATTGGTATGTCTTTGTTCAACGCTGAAATGCCAACCAAGTACAACGGCCATGTAATTTTGGGTAGCAACCACTCACCAATTTTGGTTTATCAAATATCTCCTGAAGAAACCAGAATCCTTTGTGCTTTCAACTCTAAAAAAGCCCCTTCAAACATATCAAAATGGATGCAGAGCAGCGTTCAGCCTTTTATTCCTGAACAGCTAAGACCAAGCTTTGACAAGGCCTTGACAGAAGGTAAGTTTAGATCTATGCCAAACCAATTTGTTTCTGCTAGACAAAACAATGTAACTGGTTTGTGTGTTATTGGTGATGCTTTGAACATGAGACACCCATTAGGTGGTGGTGGTATGACTGTTGGATTAAAAGACACAGTCTTGCTAGTTAAAAAAATAGGTGATCTAGACTTCGCTGACAGAGAGTCTGTCTTGGATGAATTACTAGATTTCCACTACGAAAGAAAGAGCTATGACTCAGTCATCAATGTGCTATCCATTGCGCTATACTCGCTGTTTGCTGCTGATAACGAATACTTGAGAATTTTGCAACAAGGGTGCTTTGCCTACTTCCAAAAAGGAGAGGACTGTTTAGAAAAGCCTATTATGTTCTTATCTGGGGTCTTGCCTAAACCTTTCTTGTTGACAAAGGTATTCTTTGCTGTTGCTTTATACTCCATATACCTTAACTACGAAAAGAAAGGTGCTGTTGGCTTCCCAGTTGCTTTCTTCGAAAGTTTTGCCATTTTGTTCACTGCTGCAAGAGTCTTCACTCCTTATTTGTACAACGAGTTGATTGGATGAGAAAAGCGATGATGGCTTAGTAAATATTAGTATTTATTGTATAATTAATGAAAAGAAATATTATTTTTTTTTAAAAAAAAGAAAAAAAGAAAGCTGGTGTTTAAATAAAAATCCAGGCTGTGCAGTTTAGAGTTTGAAGTCTTCTTGCTTCTGTAGTTATTACAATCTGAAAGTTCTAACTGCTGCTTTTAAATAAGTTTGTTCTTTTCATCAGACAAATGTCTCTATCACGTGCCGTATAAAGCCTACGGGAACATATGTCAAATGACATCTGTTTGTTTCACTTTCTCTAATATTCTTGCATGTGCCTTTTTTTTTTTTTTCCTAGCTCTATCGTTCTTATAGCGTTTAATGTGGCTTCAGGATTAATAAAAAAAATGTTTCTTTTTTTAAAACTATCAACACTAAAGCTTGGGATTCAATATACTAAAAAAAAGAAGTCAAACCAACTGTAAAGAATAAAAAATATTTGAGCAACCACACAAACCTACACGATAGCTCAAAGCAAAAATGATACACTCCGTTTTGATGTTCAACAACCAAGGAACGCCACGTTTAATGAAACACTACACACCATTGCCCCTAAGCCAGCAAAAAGAGCTCTTTGATCAAATATACAAAAGAATAAAGCTGGGTGAATCGCAAGGTCAAAAAACTAATTTCCTGACAAGCATGTCCTCGTCCTCTCGGCTGCAGTCTTCATACCAAATAGTGTACAAGAAATACTCAGGTCTGTACTTTGTGCTTTTGGTGGATCCAGAAGAGTCGCCTTTGAGAATGCTTGATCTTATCCATAGTTTTGTTGAATGTTTGAATTTGTGCTTTGAAGATGTTACCGAGCTGGATTTGGTTTTTGGATGGCAGACATTGCAGTCAGTTCTTGAAGAAATGATTGTTGGAGGCATTGTTGTCGATATTGACAGATCGGAAGTTGTAAGAAATATTGATGATTTGAATGGAGGGCATTCTGGTGAAAATACTATAGAAGATAACGTCAAAAGACTTGGTGATACGCTATTTAATTTTGCCAGTGGTGGCTTTGGGGCCTGGTCAAGTAGCAAATAAGTTTTTGCATGCACTGGCATACAAAACCCAGTGCCATTTTCTAGACTACAAATGTTGTTTATTCTTTTTCTTTCTTTCTTTTTTTGCTCAAGTGCTCTTCAAATGCAGAAAACACACTTTGCAGGTATATATAAATACTTAGAAAACAATTTAATAAATAATTGGGGTATTAACAAGGATTACACAGCGAAATGTTTTGCTGGTTAAAAAAATTTTCCTAACCAACTTTGGTTTTTCTTATCTTGAACAATTTCTTCTGTCTTTTTGGTAGTATCTTCTCTGATTTTGTTGAGTTCGGTTCTGATTCTGTGCAGTTCTTTAAGCTCCAATGACTGGTCTCTTTGTTCTTTGAATGCATCTAACTGGCTTTCTTTGACTTTGTCTACAATCAGAGAGTCTCTTTCCCAGGGGGACTTGATTGGTCCAGTTTTCCATATAGGATCATCAGACTTCATTGTTCTTTTTACAATTTTTATAAGTTCTCTTTGTTCCATTTCTCTCAGCTCCTTTTCCCTGTAGTATTTTTCTCTCAATTCAGGGGAAAACTCTTCAAGCAGCTGTTCAGGTGTAGGAACAACGTTATTGTAAAGCCATACACCGGATCCAATGATGGCACCACCGGCTACATATACTCTTAGCCACGCTTTTACTTTAGGACTAAACATGATATCAAAAAATAAGGTATAGTTTTTTTGGTTTGCTCTTGGTTTATTTAGAGCAAATGATTATCTATTTAACTGGGCTCTTGTCACTGAGCTTGCCACAGATGATTGTTTTGTCTTCTACATTACCTTCTCTTTCTTTCTCACTTGGAATTTTTTTCTGCAAATGAAAAAAAAAAAAAAAAAGAAAAACGCTGCTAATTTCATTTTTTCGGCCGAAAGGCTAATTTGGCAGTGCATTGAGCTTGTTTGGCCTGCGTGTTGAGCTATGGAATTTGCTTTGTTGTATACTTCTTTGCTTTTTCTAGTAGCAAAAAGCTTTTAATGACATTAAACATTTACAGTTCAAAATGCTTTGCAAAATAAAAGTTAATTTTTGATTTTTTTTACTTTTAAAATAAAACAAACCTGGTTTAAAAATGTTTTTATTGGTTTTGAAGATAAAAAATGTAAACAATTTTTATTTTCACGTGACTGAGTGTAAATAAACTACAATAACAACGTCTAAGTCGCGAGGACTGGCATATGGACTGTTTCAGATAGACACTGAGACGCTGTACAAGAATCATTAAGAGTAAATCATAGAAAATATCAATACTATTACCTCAGCTTATATATATATTTCGCAAATAAATACTTTATTGAGTTTTCTTATCAACAATATTTTTCAGAATCTCTGTTTCAAACTTTTCAAGCACTACTTGTTTGAATTCCTTATCAACCAAGCTGGCAAAAGGAATCTTGGTGCTGTTATTAATGACATAGTACTCAGGCCATTTTTCTTTTGGTTCGTACACAGTTTTTGTTAGCAGCAACAAGTGCTCGTCTTCATTTTTATAGGCGACTGTGGATTTTTCGTTTATGCAGTAGTATGAGTAAGTGTCATAGATGTGATAAAGAACAGTTATGGTAAAGTAAACAGCAACAGAAATCCATTGCATGGTCTTGGCTTCTTCAAAGTCCATCTTCTGGCTCGCATAAAACGAGCCTGCTGCCAACGATATCAATATCACTTGAAGTAGGATGTATGTGTCCGACTGAACAACTGACTTGTTGTCTGGAAATTTTTGGTCTAAAACATATGTTAGATGCTCGTTTAAAGTGTTTAGAAGCTGTGTTTTGTTTTTGATGATGTGCTTGGAAGGCTTTTTGTCCTCGGATTTTTTTCCAGTGATAAATGACAACATTGCTTGTTTGAATCAGGGGGTCGTTTCTGCTTGGATGTATTTGCTGGTGAACTTTAAATGTGCACTTTGCAGGTCGCTGTTGAATTGCTTTTTGGGCTGCCTGCTTCTACTTCTCTGGTGAAACCGCAGGTGCTTGCCATTTATTCCAAGGCCTGTTTTTGCTCCTCCCTAAAGCCCGCACCAAACAAAAATCTGCCTGATTGCATACGTGTGCCAAAAATTTTTTCTTGGTACGGCCACGCCTTTTTGCAAATGCCCGCTGGCCGTTTGGTAGCGCCTAAAACCCGGGTGAGCATGACTAAACACACGTGCTGCCAATGGAGCACGTGTGCTGACGTAGATCACATGACCATGCTTGGTCATAAGCAGTTCAACTGCCGCTAAAATCTGAAAGAGCCAACTTCTTTTTCTTTGTTTTTTTTTCAACAATTTTTACCAAAAACCTATTGTTCCGCCAAAGAGCAGTCCTAAAATAATGCCAAACGACTGTTTTACACGCTAACTTTAAATTTTCAGCCGTTAGCAAAACATCAACAAAATACATCAAAGACTATTGTTGAAGACTGAAAAATTGGCTAAAAGTTATTTTTTCTGTTTGACATCGACTATATTCGACAAAAAAAAAGAAAAGTTTTTTTTTTTTTAGGTGAAACATTGTTGATATAAAAACATTTGATGAAGGATTATCACTTCTGTCCGTGGAATTTTTTGGATGCTGTAATCTGCGACTTTACTGGGCTGCATCTGGGAGTTTTAAATTGATGGATTTGTTGACAGAAATGTTGTTAAAGGCTTTAATGCAGTAGTTTTTTTTTCTATAAAATGAAATAGTCACTGTATTTACCTTATTCCTAGATGAAATAGAATCTCAGGAAAACCGTAGACAATATCATAACTAAATACCCCTATATCATACTTTACCAGCTTATTTTTCAGCACTTCATCGAAAGAAAAACTCCTACAAGCTTCTATTTGTATCAAAGTATATATTTTTTAGCCCACTACAACTACATACAGAGTTTCCAATATGAAATTGTCGAATCAAAACAACCAAAAGAGCGTCTTAGCTCTAGCTCTAGTCACCATTCTTTCTGTTGCTATTTTAATTTTCTCTTGTATCAACATTGCCGGTACTTCTGGTAACCACCTAACTAGCGTTTACTTAGGTGAAGCCAACATTAGACACATCAATGTTTCCAAGATTTTACCATCTGTTGCTCCTATCATCACTGTTTTGGCGAAGGCTTTAACTGCTCCAGGTATCAACACCACCCAAGTCTTCTTGGCTATGCAAGATTTAGGTGCTTCTCCAGCTTTAAAGCCAATTTTGGAATTATTAACTGGCTCCAAGAACCCTGAAGGAACAATCAACGCCTTAACCACTTTAGCTCCATTGGTAGTTTCTACTTCCAGTTCCCAATCTTTGAACGACGTCGTTGGCCTAATCAACAACTCCAACAACAGCTCAATGATTTTTGACACTCTATCCACTCTATCTTCCTCTGGCGATTCCAGTGCTTTAGATGCTATTGCTCCAGTTATGCAATTGATCTCCAACTCTGACAACGTCACTGCTACTTTAACTGACTTAGTTATTTTGTCTAAAGCCGAAGCTTTATTACCAGCTTCTGAACTAGAATCCGTTCTTTCTTTGATCGCTCTAGGTGGTGAAAACGTCACTGCTACTTTAGGCAACTTAGCCGCTATGTCCCAAGCCTCTAAATCTTTAGACATTGCCACTGAAGCCAGTTTGTTCATTGCTTTGGAAGCTTCCTACAACAAGACTGCTGTTTTAGAAAACTTAGTTACCCAAACTAACTCCACTGCTGAAATTGCTGCTTACACCAGTTTAGCTAACTTATTATCTGCTTCTGCTAACAGCACTGCTACCATGATTGACATTGCTACTATCTTATTGTCTTCTACTTCCCAAAATGCTACTCAATTACAATACTCTCAAGGATCTCTACTATCTATTGCTTCTTTGTTAGAAAACTCTGTCAATGCTACTCAAACCATGGAATTGTTACCTGTTTTGGTCAATGCCACAGAAGCTGATCCTTCTGCTTCTACCGAAGCTTTAACTTCTTTTATCGGTGTTTTACAAACCTCAAAGAACTCTACTCTAACTTTAGGTTTATTATCTGACTTATTACAAAACACTGGCTCTTCTGATGCTGCTGGTGCTTTAGTTGAATTGTTAGGTTCTGCCAACAACGCCAACGAAACTCTAACCAACTTGTTTGCTGTTTCTGCTTTAGCTAAAGCCAACTCTTCCTCTTTGGTTCCATTATTGTCTATTATGCAAGGTTCTTCCACTGCTCCAAACATCACTGATGCTTACATCTACCAAAATGTCTTACCAGAATTATTTGACAACATGAAATTTGCCACCAACTATAAGTTAGGTATCTTCTCCTTATGCAAATACAACAGTAAAGGTGACTTATACCAATGTACCAAGTCTCACGCTGTTCAATCTTTTATCATGAAGACTATCTTATACGATGAATTAGAGCAATCTTCCTTTGCCCCATACGTTAAAGCTTTAGGATTAACCGAAAACGATGTCATCATTAAAGGTGACTTACCAAAGAAGCAACACTTATATGCTCCAGGTGTTAGAGCCATCTTAGCCTTCTCCATTATAACTATTGTTGCTTCCGTTGTTGTTCCAGTCTTATACGCCACTGGTTTGTTAACCATGGTTTTGAGATTCTTTGCTACCCCATTGCTGGTAGTCAACTCCTTGTTGGTTGCTATTATCACTGTTGCTATTAACGGTATTGTCAAACACGGCTTGAAGCACGATAAGTACCAAGTTACATGGAAGATTGGTGCTGCTATTTATGCTTTGTCCTGGGTTGGTTTCGTTTTAGCCATCATTGTTGCCGTTGCTGTCTACATGACCACCTGTGCTTCCAAGGCTGCTCCAGTCGAAGAAACCAAGGAAGTCGAATCTACTTCAACTGAAAACGAAGAAAACGTCAAGGCCAACAAATCTCAAGAAACTGAAGTTTAATTATAAAAATTGAGGCTCATTGATCAGCTTTAGATAGCGGCTTGGCATTGGCAAAAAAAGCCAGTTAAACAGCAAAATAAACGGTATTTTGCTTAAAGGTGTCTATTTTTTGCCTTTGCTCAAGACTACATCCCAAACTACACGAAACTTTCTTTCAAAACAAAAAAAGCAAATTAATGAATTAAAAATAAATAAATAAATCATTGAAATGATTAATAAATAAACAAACAAATTAATTAATTAATTAGTAATAATCATAATAATACACACTTGTAACCTATATATCAATAATTTTGCTCTTTTACAATAAAAACAAAGAAATGATAGGCTTTCTGAAACCAAGACTGCCATTTTCAGCACTCTCTTCAGTGCTTATTTTTAGCACAATCTATACTCCTTATCCTTAATCCTTATTTGGCGATCAAAACCAGTTCGAAACTGAGGTTTTCAAAATTAAGAAAAAAAAAAGTGTCAAGCGGATTTGTAAAAGCGCATGAAAGACTTCTATTTTAAGAACGCCGTTGAATAAGTGAACAAAATCGCAGCCAACTGGTAGGCGAACCGAAAGCCTGCTGGAAAGAGGCTTGCTGGTCAGGGGCGCAATAGAACTTTCGTGGCGGCGTGAGGCTGTGAAAAGGAGAGTGAGCATAGCGTTTGCAGCTGGCTATAGTGCTATGAATGATTATTAATGTGAGCGATTATTAATATGAATGTCTATTTATAATTATGTTTATTTATACATGTGCCTAGGCTTACATGTGCTTAGGTATACATGAGCTTATTGGTAAGTATGTATATAAATGTATACGAAAATATGTGGATCTAGACGGGAGCTTCACAAGCACTGTCTTCTGGCTGGTGAACATATCCTAGCTGGTTTTTATATCGGCCCAGACTTATGAAACAGACATTTCCCAACACCAAAGCTACCAACACAGCATCAGAACCACTAACCCTAATGTTCACCATATTTTTTTCTTTAGCCATTTCTGTACTCATCATCTTAACTTTAGCTGGATGCATTAAAAATGTTGCTGTCATCAACTCGCTGCAGTTTTTTGAACTAAATCTATCATCAATAGTCGAAGACAAGGTCTTCCCTTCAATTGCTAGTAAAATATTACAGATACCAGCCTACATAAAAATAGGACTGAATGGCTATTGTAAACCTGGATCATGTGTCAACAGAACAAGCAAATTTGCAAAATTCAATCTTGAGCAGATTCTTCTGGACTCTGTTTTATCCAGCTCCGATCTAGACTCCCTTAGTTCCAGCGCATTGAGCGTTGTTTTGCCAACTGATTTCACTTCAAACATCTCATCAATCAACCGTTTGATTAACGTTTTTAGCATCATGATTGCTGTTTGGGTTGCACTTTCAATTATAGTTCTCCTTCTAAAGATTGTGTTTTTTTGGTTTAACAGAAGCCTATTTTGGTCCCTGGTTTTCAACTTTGTGAGATCGCTAGCTACTCTACTAGGTTTTGCATGTGCTGGCTTGGCAACTGGTGGCCTGTACTACAGTAAAAAAGAATTCAATAAAAATAACGCTGACGACCTAGGTCTAAAGTTTTTTGTTGGAAAAGTATTTGTTATATTTTTATGGGCTGCTGCACTGTTAGGTGTTTTAGATTTCCTGGTATCAGCTTTGACTCCAAGACACTGGAACAGAAGAGCTCCTAAACCAGTAGTCATCACTCCTTATATCGCTTCAATTTAAGTTCAACTATAATTTTTGTTTTTCTTTTTATATTATTACTATATATCAATGGTTGAATAAAGTTATTTTGTTTCCGTTATATAAAATTATTTATTTGAAAATGTATACCATCTGTTAAAAAGAGTTTTGATATTCTCTCCTCTACAACTTGCTAATTTTCTTTTTGCATTAATAGTGCTATGTGATGTTCAGCTGCTTGTTGAACATGTCCAAAATCATTGAATTTTCATCTGTTAAAACAACCTTTTTGTCTTTTTCAAAACGGATATCGCCCCAAATGGTTTTTTTAACAGTATACCAGTCTCCATCAGCTTTAAGTCTATCCCCTACGTTGTAATCATTGACGTTAAGCTTCTCAATTTCAGACAGCTTTGCTGTGTTGTTTTTTGATTTCAAAGCCTCTAAAGTCGGAATGTCTTTGTTTAAGTTCTTTGGCTTCTGCGTTATTTCAGCATATTCGCTTGGAGTCATATTGTAGTCTTCAGCAACCTGTTTCATAATCTTTTCCATTTCTCTTTTTTCTCCTTTCTTTTTGTTCAAGTTTTCTTGCTTCCTGATTTTTTCATGGTTTTTAGTTCTAGACTTTAACATGGATCTGTAAAACTGATACAGATCGGGATTGATGTGAGGCTGAACATTTATTTCAACCAGCTTATAGCTTGAACCCATAGGTAAATGATTCAAATATTGCATAGCATGGCTGTTTATTTGATTGTCATTGTAAACATGCTGAATGCTGACTTTTAGACTTTGTGGGAACTTAGAGTAATTAACAAACTCTTTTTTTAAAATGTTAACATCTTGCCCATCCAAAAACGTTCTTTCTGCATTTTCATCCAAATACTCATAGTAAAAATAAGCATTTTCATCGTTGTACTTTGTCAGCAAACTTTCTGTCCCAATATAAGCAACGGAAAGATCATTTGTTCTTGTTGCTAAGCCGTCTGTTTGCTGCAATAAATGATCAATTTGCATTTCAATATGTTTTATGGCTTTTAACACAAACTCATCACTTTCGTTATATAGTAGCTGATCCATTAGTGATTGCTCCGTCAAAGATTCAATATCTCTTTTCAAAAATTCAACTTCAGTTGCATCACTTAAAAAGAAAGAGCTGCCCATTTTTGTATCAATAATTGACTCCGAATCATAAACAAGCGGCGTTGGTAAAAGCTCAGGATCAAACCCAAAATGAACAGGCAAAGAAAACAAGGACCCTTTTGGCCTGCACATTAACTGCATACAGATACTTTTGCCTTGTTTGACGCTGCCATAGTCAGCTGCCTCATTTAGGTTTTTTTTAACTGTAACTGGAACTATGTGCTTTAAGTTAATAATATCCCCACATAACGGACAATCATGGTGCAGTTTTTTTTTGAAATCGTCAAAGTTGTTGATAACAGCTTTGCTGTTAGTTCTCTTAGATTTCTTTATAAACTCCTCCTGTGCAGATTTTTCATTGTTATCAATGTATTGTAGTAAGCATTGATAGCAAAAAATGTGCCCACACTTAACCATTCTTCCGCAACTGATATCATCACTCAAACAAATAGGACAATTTTGATTGCTTCCTTGATTTTGGTAGGTAATGCATCTTTCAATGAACTCAAATGGAATTGTACCGTCTGTGTTTTTAGTAACAGCGTTCATGTCTTTAAACAAAATCTGATAATTGGCATTGATGTAGGAATCACCAAACAGATACAGCTTGTCGTGCTGCTTGTGAGAGTTGTAATGGCTTGACTTTTTTTTGTGGTTTTTTGTGCTTGAGCCGCTGTTACTTCTTGATGTTTTTTTAGGGTTTGCTTCGTCCACATAACCGCCAGTTTCATTGCTTTCATCGTACATTTCATCGACCCAGCTTTTAATCATTTTTTTTGATTTAGGAAGCTTTTTGTAGTCGTTAAACTGATCAGCATGACGATCACCTCCTGATTTTTTAAACTTAAAATCGCCTTTTTGAGGTTTATTAATGTTTATGTTGCTATTGCTGTTAGATTTCTGTTTCCCATTGACTCTTTTTTTGGTATTTGAGTAGTCGTTGGCTTTGCTGCCAGTATTGTTGTTGGAAGCAGAGCTGTTAAGCTGGTTTGCAATAAATGCATTTAAATCCATTTTTGTTCGTTTTTATAGGAGAAAAAAAATAAAAAAAACACAAAGTTGTTGTTCTTGAGTAATACTTATTGTTGTTTGCTAATATACGGTACTGGCAAAAAGATATGTCTATGTGCGTATATTAAGGCTTGGGTAAATGTTGTGTTTGCTATATGACCAGAAACCTGATGTTCATGCGATTACTTTAGAGCTTTGAGTAAGTCAATAAACTCTTGACGAGATTTAAAGATAAATTACCTTGGTTTCCATATATATATTTATTCTATATATGGCCATGGCAAGAAGATCTTTACAGACAAAAAACATAAACGACAATGAAATACCCTTTAACGACAATTTCAAAAAAAAAAAAGAAAAAAGAAAAAAAGACATTCATACGCATATATACAAGCATAAGACACACAACGGTGCACGTGCGCGGGGGCACTAGCGTTTCTTCTATTTGCATTTTAACAGTGTGACTGTAGCAGGTAGCATTAAAGACAAAGCCCTTCGAAACAGGACATTCAAATTTATAGACGGTATATAAGACAGCAAAGAAAAGAAATTGCCACTAAACGTTGACCAATGAATCCGTTGGTTTGTAAACAATGTTGTAGTTGAAAGACATCACCGTGTTGGTCAAAGCTTGCTGCTGTATCAACTTGTTCCCGTCAATAATCATTTGCAGAGAAACACCAAACGCAGTCCCTAGCATGGCCCTTTTGGTGGATCCGGCTTGCCCCATCATGTTTATGTTATTTCCTTGCTTGTCGTTTCCTGACTCGTCGTATTTGCATTTGCACGAAACACTTACTATGATGTTGTTCAGGCCTGGAATCAAGTGGAAATCAAAGCTTTCCAAGGAATGCGATGTCGGTGGTCCGATGTTGTAGTAGTCCGTGATGAACTTGACTGAGTCGTTATAAGGCACGGTGTTGTATATGATTTTCAGCACTTGCTGATCCTGAACAAAAAAGTTGTTGAATTCCTGAAGCTTGACGCTGTTGCTGGTCTCATCCAGATGCAGTATGATTTTTTTGATGCACAGATCAATGAAGCCTAGTGTTTTTTCGTCAACAGAGCTCATGGTCACGATTGATGGTGCTGTTTATTTTATGTAGCTGATTTTGCTCTGGTTGCGATAGTCAGCCAATAATTGGTCAAGATGCCAGATATTAAAGATGATCCGATTGAGGAAGCAGATTTTAAAGAAAATGTTTGGATGTTATGTCCATCAGAAAGCATTGGCAGTGAAAAAGCTGCCCAAGCCATAGAACGGCGCTCCTTCGCCTGCTTAAAAAACCATGAAAATTTTTTTTAGCAGGTATGTCTCTAAAAGGTAACTTGCTACTTGCCGGGTAAACAGTACTGGCATTTGGGCTAGCTGGGTACTGCAGAGAGCAGAAGGGAGTAAACCAAGAGTAAAGAAGATGGGGCCGAGAGCAGAAGGAAGTAAACCAAGAGCAGAGGAGATGGTGGATCACCGGCCATGCCCCGCCTGGCACTGCTGAATCGACGAGGCTGAGAGTGCGCTGCACGCCAGACGCAGAACAGCGCCCAGAATGCAAGACCTAAGCACAGGGACCACCAAGCGGGCCTTCAGGTTCCTGGACACAGAGATCATCAATCAGGCCGTCAGGATCCCAAGCCAGCACGTGAGCAAAGTTTATGTCTCAGGCCGTGAACACCCAGATACAAAGCCGTCTTTCTGTGCTGAACTGGCCAGTTCTGCGTGCACTCCACTGGACCCCCCGTTGAACTCAGTCAGACTGACTAGAAACGTTCTTTCTCCGCTGGTTTTTCCGCATGCTTTTTTTCTTTCTTTCTCTCGTGCTGAGTTTAAAGTACCGATTGGGCATGAAAAGTTTCAGGGGAAAGCCCGATTTAGCTTGGCTTATAGGCAGAAAAAAAAAAGTTGTGTGCACAGCTCTAAGGAAACAGGCGTAAAGTTTTAAAAAAAAATATGAAGTTCAGCCTTCCCATCAACGCAGTACTGATGAACAGCCAAAACAATGAAGCAATTAACGTTTAAACAATAACGAAAGCAGAGGGCAGGCAATGCAATCTGAATAATCAGAACAGAACAATGCAAATGGCGAACAGCTAGGAGTGCTTTTTTTTTCAGATCAAGACTTCTAATCACAGATCAGAATTGATCAGTTTTTTTTTTTTACTTCTAAAGATTTATTTTTAAACATGAATTCAGCATCTGATTTAATGCGAAACTCAGTGCCAGGGCTGTATTTTTACCTTTATCTCAGCAGTATATAAACGGAAACCAATTCTTTGTGATTTGCAGCCATTAATCGCTTTGCAATTTTCCTTAATTGTAGGACTCCTTTAACATTAAGACACCAAGCCCAGCTAACATATCTGCACCAATTTTTACTCAGGATAATAGCAACAATCAATTCAAAACACACAGCGAGACAGTTAAACGCCAAGCTGTATTAAAAATCATCACACAAAATTTGACCTTTTTCAAATTCGAAAACCAAACAAACTCCACATATTCTAAACGAAACTTAAGACACTGAACAATTTCTTCTGTACACCACCTCTATTTTTTTTTTTGTTTTTAAAATAAAATGTCAGACTACACCAACAAACCATTAAACCCAGCCAAAATCAAGCTGCCTTCTCTGAAACATTTGGATTTACTATCTAAAAACGGATTTTATGAGAAGTCATCGACTTATCCCGACACCTGCGTCAAGACACCTTCGTGGAGGCAGAATCTAATGACCTGGTGCAAGGAAACCTCATTCGAAGAGTATATGCAGATAAGTAATATCATTTCTAGCAGCAACTTAGTTGCCACACCTGTGACAATCCTGTCCCCACCACAGCAAAACGGAAACATTAAAAATGCATATTCCACTTTTTCACCATTAAGAGGTAATCACCATTTGCCTCCACCCAGACAATTCACTTCTCCATTTCAACTGCAAAATTTTTATCAATACAACATGCACCAAAGCTCTGATTTCACCACCACACCTGCAAGAACAGGCTCTCAAAACCTTAATGAGGGAGTGGACTACATGACCGGTGCTCAAGTTGACTTCCAACCTCCTTCGCAATCGGAAAACAAAAGCTTAGGTGTGTTGGCATCTATTGCCTCTAACATTCTGGTCGATCACAATCCACCGCCAACAAGCACGGTAAGACCTGCTGACCAGTTCTACAAGCTGTCCAACTTTAGCAACAGCGAAAGCTTATTTTCTACCTCAAGTTCCTTGCTGAAAAACAAGCCAAGCTTATCGCCTAAGCAGCAAACACCACCAACATCACCAAGAATCAATTTTGCTAACAAAAACCAAGTTTTGTTTACACCTACGCTAAGCAATAAAATGATTCAGAAACCATCAAGTGATGCTGGACACAAAAAGACAAACTCTTTTAAAGCTAGACAGCTGAAAAAGATTTTGAACAACAGAAATGTTTTAAACGGAAGCTCTTTGAACAGCAATATAGTGATCAGAACTGAAAACCAAGAGAAGTTGAGCAATACTGATTTAAAGCAAATTCAAGAGTACCAAAGGATTAAAAAGAATTCTCTGGATGCTTCAAAGCCAATGTTGAACCCAAAAGACGCAGATGAGAAAATGAAAGCTAGCAACGGCAGCTTTTACTCAGTGCATACACCATCACCTCCCATGTCGCCTGGAAAGAAAATATTTGAAATGGCCAAGTTTCAGCACTATGACTACGCTTCAAACTCTAACACTACGCTTAATGAAACACACAGCCCATCTTCAATAAAAATTTCTCCAAAGATGACATCAGCGGTGATATCAACATCAGCAATTAAGAGCACCAATAGCAGTATAAACTCATCTCCAAAAGTCACAAAAAAAACCAGTAGGTCAAACTCACATGCCAGTCAAGGCTCTCATAAAACATACAAGTTTCATCAGTGCATGTCTTGCAAAACACAAGAGTCGCCATGCTGGAGACCGTCATGGTCATCATCTAAGAAAGAACAGTTATGTAATTCATGCGGACTGAGATACAAAAAATCAAAGATCAGATGCTTAAACGATCAGTGCTTGAAAATTCCTTCACTAAGCGAAGCACACATTATGAAGAACAATCCACACATGAAATGCCTGTTTTGCACAGGAGAGGTTGAAATAGGAGGTCAAAAAAGTTAGGACTTTTTTGAAACAAGAACAAAGGGTAGGCAATGATGAAACACATCAAACAAGACGGAAGTATATAATGTTTACAGGATGGTCCTTATGGCAACAAAAAGCCTTATGGACAGTAAACAAAGGAATGAAAAATAGACACGGCTGCAAAGTCGGGTTTTTAACTTATTAGTAATAAATAATAGCGATTTGTTGTGAACGCACACGGATATATAAGACAACATAAACACATGAAAGACGAAACTATGACTGGCTTTTTGCTTGGCTTTTTCTGCGCTCTGAGGCGGTTCATCTGGTAATATCTGCATTCTGAGGCGGTTCATCTGGTAATATCTGCATTTTGAAGCTGTCAATATCTGCTTTCTCAGGCGGGCCCTCTGATTATGCCTGCTTTCTGAAGCTGTCTCTCTCGTTCTATCTGCGCTCTGAGTCTTCTTACTGGCTCCTTTCTAATGATTAAACCTTTAAACTCAGCCAGCCGCGCTACCACACAGCTATGCGCCAAGCCTCGGACAAAACCTTTCTGAGCAAGGAGTTTTAGGCGCAAAATGTCAAAAATTAAAACGTGTGTTTTTTCCTTGTGTCTTTTTTTGGGAAACCCCCCGTTTACATGTTTAAAAAAAAAAAGAAAAAGCCTTATTACGAATTTTTCACTTGATCTAATGGTGCACAGCTTTCTCTAAAAGCTTCCTGTATGCTCGTGCAGAAGCGTATTTACTTAAACCACACTTTGATGGTTTCGAAAAAAAAAACAAAAAGTGTGACTATAGGCCAAAACACACCAGAAATAACTGCAGCTTGCCTGAAAAGAAGGTCATTACCATTCTTTGTTTTTATTTGTCAAAGCCAACATATCACCAGCAAGCAGTGACTAAGAGTTTTATTATTTGTTTGCAGAGAAGACAGGAAAAAAGACATGGGAAAAAGCAGCGGAAGAGTGTACATCAAACCAAATATTGACAATGTTTTGCCTTACCAGCAGTACTTGAAATCCACAACATCGTTTCCCTCGCACATACTACCACTGCTGTTTGCAGGGGGAAGGAACCTGATGCTGCAGATAAAAGACACAGGGAGCATCACGGAAGAACAGCTGTACACATGCGTGTCAAGAGACATTATAGAAAACATCAACGAAAACAGCATCATACGAGAAGTAAACGGATATTTCTTGGACTGTGACTTTTTTGTTTTGGACTTTGGAGTGATTATCTGGTTCAATGATTTCGGCTATGGAATGAAAATCACAAGCCTGAACATTTTTTACCATGGGATAGTCGAGGTTCAGTTTGAAGGAAAAATCCGGCAGGGCTACAAAATATGCATCAATCTGGACAAGACGCAGGATTACGAGCTGCTGAATGTTCTGATTGGAGGATGCACTGCGTTTGGGCTGAAACTGGACCCGAGCAGCCTGGATGCAAACAAGGAGCTGACAGACCAGCTGTACCTGGACTTCACGTTTGTGCCGAGGTTTGGGGAGTTTGACAGGCACTACAACGAAATACCCGAAAGCTTGTTTTTTTACGAGTGGTTTGGGATCAACCGAGGCGACAAATTGGTCAGCAACATATACAGCGCCATTGATGCGTGCCTGGAGAAGGTGGATGCAGAGAACATAGACAACGACAGCATGACGATGGTTGACTCGTGTGACAACGTAAGGCAGGACAGCTACACCACGACGGACCTGAGCGATGAGATCCAGCCGCATGAGCTGATCAGCAACCTGAACCATGGGTTTGCGGATGACCTGTGAGCATGAGATCCGTGTGCATGTGACCTGTGAGCATGTGACCACTGGCATGTGACCACTGGCATGAGATCCGTGAGCATGTGACCACTGGCATGTGACCGCCAGGCCTTGTGCGAAAAAAAATCTCGCTCGCAAAACTTCAACAAAAAAATCAACAAAAAAACCGGCTGTAAACGACTTCTAAAAATACGGCTTTAGTGGCAGGCCGCTGTGTTAACACCTGCGTTCCAGTGCCACCAGCGGTGGGCGCCACTGCACTTTTTCGGCACCGCCCAGCAGCACGATCGCCTTCTCCATCGCCAACATCTCCATCCTCAACAGCAGCAATATCATCAGCAGCAATCTCAACACTTCTGCCCAGCTCCGCTTGCAGCCCTCGTCCCAGGCATCTCTGCGCACCATTACCGTTCAGGCGCGCCTGCCACCACACGCAGAAATTTCCAGTGCTGAAAAACATCAACAATTTTTTTTTTTTTTTTTTTTAATTATTTATTTTTTTATTCATCCAGTTTTTCGTGCTGTAGATTTCATATAAAAGATAACGAATTATTACACTTAATCAGGCAGACTTTTTTTTTCTGCTTAGATTTTATCGACATCTTTCTGCCACTTCTTGGGTATAAATGGGCAGGGTGGACGGTTCTCATTAAGCATTTCGAGAAAGGAAGATTTCGAAAAAGAAAAAAAATACACTTAAACAAACCAATCCACGCTCCACGTTAACGATCCACTGCTTAACTACCCCACAAGGAACAAGAAGACCTGCACACCAGCTGTATTTTTCTGCTTCCACCTTTTGAGAACACTTCTTAAACGCTCTCATACAAACACACAAAACACTGTTACTCTGATTTAGTCCGTTTATTTGGTTCATTTCGCTCCTGCAAATCCACCACTTATCACACACTTCATATCGCCATCTGTTTATCGCCGCAGCCTAAACAAACACGTGCATTCAGTTCCCACTTTTTTTTATACGAAAAGGAGAACATTTGACGCAGAAAAAAAATTAGCTAGTTGATTAATTAATTCACTATTGCAACACGCCTAACCGCTTTTTTTTTTTTTCACACCTAATCTAAACGAAAATTCCATCCAATTAAAATTTTTGTTTCCTTTTTAAAATATAACATTACTGTTCACACAAAGAAAATATACTAATTCCTAATCCCAATAGATACCATGTCCTCAAACAGATTATTGACTTTGCAGTACGAATCAGTCGAACACACTTTGAATGTTTCCACTGACTCATACCTAGTTGCCTCGCAACTAAAAGAACAGTTCACCAAAGACGTTTTGCCAGCTTCTGCCGACAGAACCGAAGAACTGGCCGGCGACGATGAGCCACAAACCGGTGCTGAGTTGCTAGCCAAGTTCATTGGCTATGCTTCCACCTTCTACTCCAACCAAGATTCCAAAGCCATCGAAAACGACAGCTTTTCATACATCTTAAAAAACGCCATCAGCGAATTTGAAAACTCATTTTTACAAAACAGCAGCTTGGACATCCACTCCTTTGTTGCCTCTTTGATTGAGCAAGACAAAACCACTTTATTGAAAGGTCAAGAAATCATCAAAAACTACTTGCTGGGTAAAGTCACTATTGACGGCAAGTTTACTGGTATCAACTCCACTCTAATCAAAAACAGCTCCAAACTTGATATTGTTGCCATTTTTGGTGGCCAAGGTAACACCGATGACTACTTTGATGAATTAAAAGATTTATACAAGACCTACCACGTCATCATGAAGGACCTATTAAGCTTCATCGACGAAACCGTCAAAGACTTGTCGAACAAGATTGAAAACTTCAACAAGATTTACACCCAAGGCTTTGACATTTTAAAATGGCTTGCCAACCCGGAACAAACTCCAAATACCGATTATTTATTAAGTATTCCTGTATCATGTCCAGTTATCGGTATTATTCAATTGCTGAACTTTGCCATTACTTGTAGATTACTAGGTTTGAACCCAGGTGAACTAAGAGCCAGCCTAAAGGGTGCCACTGGTCACTCCCAAGGTTTGGTCACTGCCATTGCCATTGCTGAATCCAATGACTGGAACTCCTTCTTCAAAGCTGCCAAGAAGGGTATATCTTTGTTATTCTTCATTGGTTGCAGATGTAACGAAACCTACCCAAATACCGACTTGTCTCCTTCAATCTCTGAAGACTCAGTTGAAAACGGTGAAGGTGTTCCTTCTCCTATGTTGTCCATTTCCAACTTAACCAAAAGTCAAGTTCAAGAATACGTTGACAAGACTAACTCCCACTTGCCAAAGGAAAAACACGTTGTTATTTCTTTGATCAATGGTGCCAGAAATGTTGTTGTTTCAGGTCCTCCACAATCATTATATGGTTTGAACTTATCATTAAGAAAATTGAAAGTCGCCGCTGGTTTAGACCAAAACAGAATTCCTCACAGTCAAAGAAAGTTGAAATTCACCAACAGATTCTTACCAGTCACTTCTCCTTTCCATTCTCACTTACTAGAACCAGCCATGGAAGCTATTGAAAAAGATATTTTGGAAAACGATATTACTTTCAAATCCGATTCTTTAAAGATTCCTGTTTACGACACCTTCACTGGTGATGACTTGTCCAAAGCCAACTCAGAAAACTTATCTTCAAGATTAGCATTATTGATCGTTAAGCTTCCTGTCAACTGGGAAGTTGCTACTGACTTCCCTGCTTGTTCTCACATCTTAGATTTCGGCCCAGGTGGTTCTTCAGGTTTAGGTGTTTTGACTCATAGAAATAAGGAAGGTACTGGTGTAAGAGTTATTCTTGCCGGTGCTTTCGACGTAAGCGCTGATGACGAATACGGTTTCAAGCAAGAAATATTCAACATCAAAGCCGACGGATTGAAATTGGCTGATAACTGGGTCAAGGACTACTCTCCAAAGTTGGTCCAAACCAAATCCGGTAAGGTTTACGTTGAAACCAAATTCTCCAAATTGATTTCTAGAGCACCTTTGTTAGTTCCTGGTATGACTCCAACAACTGTTTCTCCTGATTTTGTTGCCAGCACAATCAATGCTGGATACCACATTGAATTAGCCGGTGGTGGTTACTTTTCTCCTGCTATGATGACTGGTGCCATTGACAAGATTGTTTCTCAAATCAAACCTGGTTACTCCATTGGTATCAACTTGATTTATGTTAACCCATTCATGTTACAATGGGGTATTCCATTGATTAAAGAGTTGAGATCTAAAGGTTACCCAATCCAATCTCTAACCATTGGTGCTGGTGTTCCATCTTTAGAAGTTGCTACTGAATATATCGAAACTTTGGGCTTGAAGCACTTAGGTTTGAAGCCAGGTTCTTTAGACGCCATCTCTCAAGTTATCACCATTGCCAAGGCTCATCCAAACTTCCCAATTGTTTTGCAATGGACTGGTGGTAGAGGTGGTGGTCACCACTCTTTCGAAGATTTCCATCAACCAATGCTACAAATGTATTCAAAGATCAGAAAATACTCTAACATTCATTTAATTGCTGGTTCTGGATTTGGTTCTTCCGAAGATACCTACCCATACCTAACTGGTGAATGGTCTACCAAGTTTAACTACCCACCAATGCCATTTGATGGTTTCTTATTCGGTTCAAGAGTCATGGTCGCCAAGGAAGCCAAAACTTCCCCAGATGCCAAATTAGCCATTTCTAAATGTGCTGGTGTTCCAGACTCTCAATGGGAATCTACTTACCAAAAGCCAACCGGTGGTATTTTGACTGTTAAATCTGAAATGGGTGAACCAATCCACAAGATTGCTACTAGAGGTGTTAAGTTCTGGAAGGAAATGGATGACACTATTTTCAGTTTACCAAAGAACAAACTTGAATCCACTTTAGAAGCCAAGAAGGATTACATCATTTCTAAGTTGAATGCTGATTTCCAAAAACCATGGTTTGCCACTGTCAAAGGTGTTGCCAAAGACATCAATGACATGACCTACGCTGAAGTTGCCGACAGATTAGTCGAATTATTATTCATCAAGTCTACTGGTAAATGGATCGATAACTCCTTAAGAAACATGGCTGGTGATTTCTTGAGAAGAATTGAAGAAAGATTCACTAAATCCAAAACTGCTTCTATTCTACAATCCTACTCTGACTTAGACACTGAAGCTACCAAGGTTTTAGAAGCCATTTACTTGAAATACCCTGAATCTAAAATTCAATTCTTGAACGCTCAAGATGTTGACTACTTCTTAGGCTTAACCACAAGAAGAGGTCAAAAACCAGTTCCATTCGTTCCTATTTTGGACAAGAACTTTGAATTCTACTTCAAGAAGGATTCCTTATGGCAATCCGAAAACTTGGAAACAGTTATTGATCAAGATGTTGAAAGAACTTGTATCTTACATGGTCCAGTTGCTGCCCAGTTCACCAACAAGGTTGATCAACCAATTAAAGAAATTATGGACGAAATCCATGACGGTCATGTTGAAAAACTGTTGAAGGAATACTACAACAACGACAGATCCTCCATTCCAGTTGTTGATTACTTTGGTAATGAAGACGCTGAAGCCGTTGACTTCCCTCATACTGCTTCTGACTCCGGTGTTAAGAGATACACTTGCAACGGCTCTACTGATTCTGCCAAATGGTTCAAGCTATTAGCTGGCTCTGAAAAAAACTGGAGACACGCTTTCTTCACCGCTGACCACGTAGTTCAAGGCAAATTCTTTGAAACCAACCCAGTTAAGAAGATATTTGCTCCAACTCAAGGTGCTGAATTTGTTGTTGAAGTTTCCGGTTCTGGTTTGCAATCCGCTGTTACTTTGTTAGAAAAAGTCAACGATGTATTTGTACCAACTGCTTCCTTAAAGTTGAACGCCGATAACGTTATTGAGTTTAGCTTGATTGAAAGCAGAACTGTTGATTCCAAACCTGTTGCTTTGACTTTGTTATTCACTTACAAGCCTGAAGATGGTTATTCTCCAATCCACGAAATTTTGGAAGGCAGAAATGACAGAATCAAGGAACTATACTGGAAGCTATGGTTACCAGGTAAAGTTGACTTGGACTTTGATGTTCATGCCCCAATTGATGGTGGATCCGTTAAGGTTGAAACAAGCGACATCTTAAACTTCACCCATGCCATTGGTAACAACTGTGAAGACTTTGTTCCTAGAACTGGAAGAAAAGTCTTAGCTCCTATGGATTTTGCCATTGTTTTGGGTTGGAGATCAATCATCAAGGCCATTTTCCCTAAGTCTGTTGATGGTGACTTGTTAAAGCTAGTTCACATGTCAAATGGTTACAAAATGATTCCAGGTGCTAAGCCAATTCAAGAAGGCGATGTTATCTCCACCACTGCTTTAGTCAAATCTGTTGTTAACCAACCAAACGGTAAAGTTGTTGAAGTTGTTGGTACTTTGTCCAGAGATTCCAAGCCTGTTATGGAAGTTTCCTCCAAATTCTTCTACAGAGGTGCTTACACTGACTTTGAAAACACTTTTGAAAGAATTTCTGAAGCTCCTTACAAGTTAACACTATCATCTGCTAAAGACGTAGCTGTTTTGCAATCTAAAGAGTGGTTCAACTTAGACAGTGAAATTGAATTGTTAGGAAAGACTTTGTACTTCAAGATTCAAACCGATGTTACTTACAAGTCTGCTGATATTTTCAGCTCCATTACCACTGAAGGTCAAGTCTTTTTAGAATTACCAACTAAAGAATTAGTTTTAATTGGAGAAGTCAACTACGAAGCTGGCCAATCACACGGTAACCCAGTCGTTGACTACTTGTCGAGAAATGGTTCCACCAGCGAAGAAAAGGTTTCTTTCGAAAATGAAATTCCAATTTCCGTTCAACAAACCCAATCTCCAAGCACCAATGAATCTTACGCCAGAGTTTCTGGTGATTTGAATCCAATTCACGTTTCCAGACACTTTGCTGAATACGCTAACTTGCCTGGCACAATTACACATGGTATGTTCTCTTCTGCCACTGTCAGATCTTTAGTTGAAACTTGGGCTGCAGACAACTTCTCTTCAAGAGTCAGAGCTTACAAGTGTGATTTCACTGGTATGGTTTTACCAAACACTCAACTAACTACTACCATCAAGCACGTTGGTATGATCAATGGTAGAAAATTAATCAAATTTGAAACCAAAAACACAGAAGAAGAAGTTGTTTTAATTGGTGAAGCCGAAGTTGAACAACCTGTTTCTACCTTTGTCTTCACCGGTCAAGGTTCTCAAGAACAAGGTATGGGTATGGACTTATACGCCAAATCCGAAGTTGCTAGAAGCGTTTGGGACAGAGCTGACAACCATTTCAAGAAGACCTACGGTTTCTCTATTTTGGAAATTGTCAAGAAAAATCCAAACGAAATGACAATTTACTTTGGTGGTGAAAAGGGTAAGCAAATCAAAGAAAACTACACTTCTATGATGTTTGAAACCATTGTTGACGGTGAATTGAAGTCTGAAAAGATTTTCAAAGACATCAACGAAGAAACAACTTCTTTCACTTTCCAATCTCCAACTGGTTTGTTATCTGCTACCCAATTCACTCAACCAGCTTTGACATTAATGGAAAAGGCTGCTTTCGAAGATTTGAAGGCTAAAGGTTTGATTCCAGTTGATGCACCATTTGCTGGTCACTCTTTAGGTGAATACGCTGCTTTAGCTTCCCTAGCCGATGTTATGTCCATTGAGTCTTTAGTTGAAGTTGTCTTCTATAGAGGTATGACTATGCAAGTTGCCGTTCCAAGAGATTCTTTAGGAAGATCTAACTATGGTATGATTGCTGTTAACCCAGGTAGAGTTGCTGCTTCTTTCTCTCAAGAAGCTTTGCAATTTGTTGTTGAAGTTGTCTCCAAGAAGACAGGCTGGTTATTAGAAATTGTTAACTACAATGTTGAAAACCAACAATACGTTGCTGCTGGTGATCTAAGAGCTTTAGACACTTTGGGTAATGTTTTGAACTTCTTCAAGCTTCAAAAGATTAACTTTGCTAAGTTACAAGAATCCATGACTTTAGAAGAACTAGAAGAGCATTTGAATGAAATGACTCAAGAAATCTCCGTCAAGTCTTCTGCTAAACCACAACCTATTGATTTGGAAAGAGGCTTTGCCACCATTCCATTAAAGGGTATTTCTGTTCCATTCCACTCTTCTTATTTGATGAGTGGTGTTAAGCCATTCAAGAACTTCTTGAAGAAGAACATTGTTAAGGAAAATGTAAAGGCTGACAGATTGGTTGGTAAGTACATTCCTAACTTAACTGCCAAGCCATTTGAATTGACCAAGGAATACTTTGAAGATGTATACAACATTACCAAGTCTGAAAAGATCAAGGAAATCATTGACAACTGGGAAAACTACCAATAAATAACATTGCGATATTACATTTGAGATATATACAATTGAATTTTTGTAAAAAAAAAAATAATAGTTTAAAAACATAAAAGACTCTCTATTTTCAACAATATTTATTTACATTTGCATATTAATCCAGCATCAAGTAAATTCATGGAATGCCAAACTTGAAAACGACGACAGCCAAGGACCTTGCTCTATGTTGTTGTGTGTACTGGTGTAAACCGAAATAGTCTTGAAATGCAGCTCTACTTTTGGTTTACCAACTGAAGCCAAAGATTTTGCATGGTTTTTTTTATTTGTTTTATACTTGGTAACTTGCTTGAAGTCGTCAGCGTCATTTTCCGTATTTGCCGACTTGCAATGCTCTTCTTGGATCGCTTTTAAATAGTTCATTTCAACGTCATCTGATCGAATCCTGGCTAATTGATCGAATATATAATTTCCAAGATAATATCTAGGTTTCATCAAAGGGAAAAGATAGTTTAAAAGATGCAGATCACCGTGTGGAACGTAGTATAATGTTTCTTCAGCTTTGATTTTTTCATTTTCAGCGTACTTTTCCCAGGCTGATTCATCTTGGTAGATCCAGTGAATTTTTGGATTTTTGCTGTTTAGCTCATTTTCAATAAAGTCAATATCGCTCTCGGTGAACACAGGGTCATACAAAGAAACGGTTATATCTTCGCAAGAGCTCTCGCTGTCACCACCGGCGAAACGGTCTGCAAATTCCACAAGCAAGGACAGCTGGTACAGTGGCTGAATTTCCTCAAAAAAAGACCCCAGAGCAAGGCATCGTATGATTTTAACTTCTTTAGCAAAACGTGTGTGCTTTTCAAAAGCTGAGAAAATGTTTTTGAATGTTTCACTGCCTTGGATCAAAGCGCTGTACTTGGTGAACAGCTTGCCAGAAATGATTTCTTGCTCTGTCAAGAGACTGCTTTTTTGGTTCTTTCTGTGCCTTTTCTTCTTCAAACTAACCGTTTGAAACCCGTCGGCATCCATTGCGGCAAGTATCTAGGCTGTGTGTGCTTGGTTGCTAGGCCAATGAGTGTGGTCTCTGTCTACTTCATTTGGCTGTGCGGCCTTATGGCCCATCCATCACAATTGAAAATGGATAGATGCATTTTGTGCTTGAGACACGTGACTGCACGTTTCTTTTTTTCAGTTTTTGTTTTTATTTGTGACTTTTCCGCGTTTCCAGGGCAGTTTCCTATTTAGGCAATACTTGTGCATTGCTGTCTAAACGTCCATACACAGAGCGTTCCAAGAAAAGAGAGAAGTTCAAAAGAGGAAAAAAAAAAAAATGAAATAAATAATTATATTTAATTACTCAGTAATGGATGAATGAGCCTTTTATACTGCCCATATATTTAAATACTGCGCTTCAGTTATTGTTTGTCAGGTTACATTAAGTCATCAAACAGGAGGAATCCATGTTCAAAAAAATAACATGATACAAACCAGTGAACATATATAATAATATAGCAATCACACACAGATTAAACCAATTTTAATAAATCTTTTATTGAAACCAGCACCACTTTAGTCTTTGAAAATAGATTATTCAGCCTATTTCCAATTCTTCATCCCTTAAACCTTCTTTCAATTAAAAAAAAAAAAAATTTTTTTCTTTATTTTCACTTTTTTTTAATTTAAAAGACTGAAAAGAAACAAGAAAAAGACAGACAGCAAAGTTACACAAGTTGTCATCCATAAATTCAAACACAGCCGAGGAAGTAGTAGAAACAAACTCCAATTTTGTTTCAGTTATTCCAAAATCGTTTATCAGAAGACTTTCGTCAACCCAAGACTCAAACCCTATTAACAAAGATATAAAATCCAACATGAGAAAGTGTAAAGTTTTTGTAGGTAACTCTCACCCTGAACTGGGCCAACTGGTTTGTGAAAACCTAGGCATTGAACCAGCACCATGCACTTTGAAAAAGTTTGCCAACGGTGAAACATCAGTTCAAATCGGTGTTTCTGTCAGAGACGAAGATGTTTATGTTATACAGTCAGGATCTCCTGAAATAAATGACCATATCATGGAAATGATGATTTTGATATCTGCTTTGAAGGGTGGCTCGGCCAAAAAAATCACCGCTGTGATCCCTCAGTTCCCTTATGCCAAGCAGAGTAAAATGAAAAAGCACAGAGGTGCCATTACCGCCAGAATGATTGCCAACTTGATCATCATGGCCGGTGCGGACCATGTTGTTTCCATGGACCTGCATGCCTCTCAAATGCAAGGTTTCTTCAGCAAGCCTGTTGACAACTTGTACGGTGGACCAACTCTAGCCAAGTGGATCAAAGAAAATATTGCTGATTATGAGAACAATGCTGTTGTTGTTTCCAAAAACCCTGGTGGTACCAAGAGAGTCACTGCTTTAGCTGACATGCTGAAAATCAATTTTGCTATGATCCACACTGACAGAAGAAGAAACAAAGACATTTTGTCAGGCAACAAAGACCAACTGAAAACTTTGAAATTGAGAAAGCAATCCATTTTGAGAAAAAACAGACCTATTATCCAAAAGGACGATGAAAACGGCTCTGAAGAAAACATCTTGCTGACCAACACTATTCAAACAGCTAGATTGAGAAAAGGTCATGTCATATCCGAAGAAGATCCATTTGAGGATTCTGAAGGCGAAGAAGAATTCAATTTCAAAGACACCGAAAGCAATAACAACTCATCAGGAAACACTGACTACGAAAACGAATCTGATGACGATGAATACAACGAAAATGCCGAACAGCCTGTTCTTGAAAAACTGATAACCCTTGTTGGTAATGTCAACGGAAAAAGTGCTATTCTTCTAGATGACATGATTGATAGACCGGGCTCTTTCATTGGTGCTGCTGAACATTGCACCAAGAACTGTGGTGCCAAAGATGTTTATGTTGTTGCCACCCATGGTGTTTTCACTGGTGATTGTTTGGAGCAATTAGAGGAATCAGACGCTATTACCAAGATTGTTGTCACCAACACATATCCTATTTCTGAAGAAAGACTAAAAAACAGTAAGAAATTGGTGGTGATAGATGTTTCTCCTATTTTTGCTGAATGTATCAGAAGAGATCACTACGGTGAAAGTATTTCTGTTTTGTTTGATTCTTTGAAACATCTATAGCTTGCTGGCTAAATCACTAACAATTGAGAGTGGAAGTAAAAAATGAATAAGCATTAAAAGAAAGAATAAAGAAGTATTTTTAAAATTTATTGGTTTGATTTTAAATTGATTCTGGTTTTTTTTTTTTTTTTAATTTTATTTTCTTTTTGGTTTGAAACTTTTTTTTTTTTTTCACTTTTATTTTACTTTGTTATTGAGTTTAAAGTTCATATTTGCCAAATTAAACGAACTTGAAGTTTATTAACGAAAAAAAAAAGGAAAATTATTTTTATAATAATAAATAATTTAACAATAAAAATTTGAAACTAATGATAATAATAACAATAATATTACTGGCAAAATGTTAATTTTGTTCAAGTAAAAGAGTAATTATGGGGAGTTTACTCTTTTTATCTGCTGTTTAACCAGATTTCTTGTATTGCTGTCTTGCACACTAGTACAATATGAAACATATTGTACACCATTGTTGCAACTAATCTGTAGTTGCAGTACCTGCTTCAGAAAAATTTCAATCATTTCATAATTGGTTTGTTCTTTTTCACATGAGAAGTATGGCTACTAACGGAGCGATGGGATATTAATAATAACACTATTCAAATCTGTTTATGCTGTCTGTTTTGTAGTTTCTATAAGACAAGCAGCAGAAATTCATTATAATTTAAAATTTAAAAGAATGTATTTAATGCATTTGCCAACTTTAAATTGTATCAGTATCAGATTACATTTTCTTCGTTTAAAACTGTTTATTTTCTTGATTAATTGTAGAATATAGTGATTGCTTCATATATAATCAAATGACCTATTTTTCTTGTTCTTCCTCAATGGCAGAAGGAGTCAATTTTGGGAAACTGGCCACCTTTTCACTCAACTTCTTAGCCTTGTATCCTTTATAGCTTAAACTTGGAGAAGTGATGTTAACAGCGGTAAACATGTCTGGCAATTTGACTCTAGTGAACTTCTTTTTCAAGATATCTTCGAATACAACAGCATCCAAGTGTCTTGTCAGTGAGATTTTTGGACTGCACGAGATATAGTGTCTGTTGTCTAATTGAACATCAAGTGGATCTTGTGTTTGACAACCAGGAGACAATTTCAATCTTATGGAGTGAGTTTTTTCTCCAGTGATTTTGTCTTTTCTTTCATAAAGCTCAAAGTTGATTTGTGACAAATAGTCTAGTTCAGGCAGAGCATTTCTAGCTACTCTCATTGGCAAGCCACTCTCGTACAAAATGTTTAATAAAGTGTAAATGTGGGACTCTTTAGTGAAGTAAGCAACACATTGGGGATTTTTCTCAGTTTTCATGGAATCAACATCTGCTAAAATTTGTTCGGCCAAAGGCAAAGATGTTAGCAACCCAATATCCAGTTTTTCATCATCTGTAATACCGTATTCCTGAGGACAGATGAAGTCAAATAAAACTTTGGATAACTTGAACAATTCGCTCAAATGAGAAAAGTGCTTGTCAGCAAATACCGAACCTGAGTTTTTATCACTTTTCTTGTTTCCTTCAAGAACCCAGCCTAAAGATCCAACAGATCCTTTAGGAGTGTTCAAATTGCTTGGTGAGGAAGGAGAACTTTGAACAGGAGAATTCCATCCAGCTGATCTTGATCCTTGCGAAACGCTTCTAGATTTTGTTTCTATTTGGGTTGTACTCAAAGTCTTATCGTTTAAACCAGAAGCCGTTGTTGTAATACCATTGTTTGCTCCTCCAGAAGAAGTCGAAGAACCTACTTTAAAGTTGTTTTTTGCTAACAAGTTAATTGGGTATTTGTCAACCAAAGAGTTTGATACCAAGTCGTTGTTTATGATGTCTTCATTAATTGTGCCATCGTCACCTGGATAGAAAATCTTTTCTAAAAAGACACGGTTGTGCAAAGCATCAAATTTCATGGTATCATACAGCTCGGATATCTTGGATGGGTCTACTTTCTCAACAGTTGTAAATTCTGCAAATAACTTATCCCATCTTTCTTTGAATAATTTAGAGTCTTCTGCACAACACCAAGTATCTTGAAGTGCGGTCAATTCTTCAGCAGACATGGTTTCAAAGTGGAAGTCCATAATAGCTTTGTTGTATCTCATAAGTTCGCAAACTCTCTTCATTACCAAATATGGCTGAGGCATGTTTGTTGGCCAAGTAAACTCGGAAGGAGCTTCTTGCCCAATTCTCAATAAAGGCTTTAATTTCTTTTTGACTTTGTCCATTAGCTCTTTGGCAGCATTGGAATCATCTAACAAGTCCTTTCTGATGAAAATTTCATTTTCATAATTGCCACCGTATAAAGCAGCTGCCCATAATTGTGCGGTGTATAACACTCTTCTTTCGCTTGATGAAAAGATTTTGATGTTATTGTCTTCTAGTATAGTTTTGTTTAGCAAGCCAAAATCTAATCTCATTTGTTCACCTAACTCAGATGCTTGGTACTTACAGGAATGAGTAGCCTCACCAAAGAATTTCAAAATAAATTGAACTTTTTCAACTTCATTTGTTTTTTTGTTTAGAACAGGTTTTAATTGAATCTTTGTTCCTGGGAAATTCAACTTTTTACTTAAAGCATCAATCAAAACATTTAACTTGTTTAAATCTTCCAGCTTCTCATCTCTAGCAATCTTCAAAGCCTTCAAAGCAATTTCCAAATCAATAACATTTCTAATAATAACCTCTTCTTTGTGCCCTTTCAACAAAGAGATGAAAATATCTGAGGTGAAAGAATATTTGTGTTTTTGCTTAGGGGTTCTATCACCATGTCTGACAACAGTTACTAAGCCTTTGAAAACCCATCTTTGGTCTTTTTCTTCTTCTTGCTTGATTTGCTGACCTTCTAAGTACTCACTCAAGCTTGCCATGCTGGCGTTTTTAGCTTCTTCTTGCTTTATTTTTAGCAAATTGACCTCAGACTTGGTAATGTGTAGCTTGTTTCTTTGCACTTCGTCGTTAATAATGTTTTGAACTAAACCTTTGGTCTTAGGAAGCGATTTGGTTTTGTTTTTCAAATTTAAAAGCTTTTCTTTATCAGCAGCCTTTTTGTCTTTGGCAGCAATAAACATTTCTTTTAAAATCTGAGCGGTTTTGTCGTAGTATTCGTTATTATCTTTAACAAAGGAAAACCCATTGACATCAATGACAAAAGATTTACCTTGAGCTCTTAAAAGATCAAATCCACAAATGGTTTGTTCAAAAGAAGAACAGACTTTGGAAGCCATTGATTTTTCTTCGTCAGTAAGAGCAGTTATATACCTGATTTCTTTACCATGTGTGTTTCTTTTAACAATACCATCAACAACAGGTGATTTTCTGGTTTCAGCATGACAGAACTTAGGAGACACAGTGTAAGCTTTGACATCTTCGCAGTTGTCAGCATCCATGAATTTTTCGTAAATGTACGAACCATCAGTTCTGATCATATTAAGATCAGCATCAAATTCAGAAGCTTTGTTTCCTATTTTTCTAAACAGTCTTCTACCACCACCACCGTTGCTGGAGTGGTAGTAAATGTTGATGTTGTGATCCTCTCCGTTAACAGGTTTTTCAACAAAAGGCTTTTCTAATCTTTGCCCATTGACTTCGAGAACGTCTTCATTGATCATCTTCCAGTCTGGCTCAGGACATGAAAAATCAGTAGGCATGCCTTTTTCTTTAAACTTAATTTTCAAATCCTCGTCAATTTCAGGACCGCCATCCCTTGATATTTCCAGTTTTTCAGGAGAAGGAACACCGTTAACTTGCAAGAGCTTCAAAACTAATCTTCTGTCCCATAACAGTTTTTGCATAGTCAAGTCATTGATTTGGTACGGTTTTCTCAACTTAGCATATTGAATGGCTTTGTCCAAGGGGAAGCCTTTACTGAAAAATGAGATCAAAAAATCACAGGTTGGCCAGTTCTCAACGTCTTCATCAAATAAAACCTTGTCACCAAAAATGATAGTTTCAAATTCACCGTTTTCCATCAGTCTGTTCAGGATCCTTCTGCATGGCTTACTTAGCACCTTGTTGTCCAAAGCGCAGACACCTATTTTACCAATTTTCTTGACGTTTTCCTTTGGCTTGCTGTCAAGGTTGAAGTTGGAGGAAGATGTGGAGGCGGAATTTTCCAGGCTGACGTTGGAGCCTGTTTCAGACTTGACTTCGGTTTCCACAACTGGCTTTTTGATTGAGCTGAAAGAGCTTTTTCGAGAAACGCTGTTGGCGGTCTTCAAAATGTCTTCGGGGTTCATGTCCACTTTGTTGATTTTCACAAAGTCTTGTGAGTCTGTAGCTAGCAAAGGCGGCTTGAGCGAAGGCTGCTTACTCTTGGTTCTTTGAAGCTTGACTAGGTTGTCCATGGCAGCAATGTCGGTAGAGTCGTGGTAGCTGGAAACAGAGTCGACGTCGTAGCTGTTGAGGTGAGTGGCGTCTGAATCGGAAAAATGGTCGTCGTCGGGGATGTCGTCGTCGTTGACAATGGCATCGTCGCAGAGATCGGCTGCTGGCTTGGCTGAGGAGGACTCGCCGTTTTTGTTGCTTACAGAGACCTTGAGGGACTTCTTGTTTTCCTGGGAGGTGGTCTTGGGAACAAAGCCCTCGAGAATGGGGGCAATTGTCTCTCTCCAGTTGCTGTTCCTGGTGCTGTCCTTGGTGTTGTCTGACATGGGGGTCGTTGGTGGTTGTTTGGGGAAGGAGGATGTGAGAAGAGAGAGAAGAAGCTGTTTTTATCAGCAGCATCTAAAGGCAGTACCCAGCAGCCCCGGACTCCTTACAGCACCCACCGTCACATGCCATGCGAGCAGCCCGCTCCGCCCTTTCGGTTGCTTCTGTTCACGCCCAGCGCACGTGTCTTCTGTGCACTTTTCTTTCAGGACAAGGCCACGTGCCCTACCTGCGGGGTTTCTCTTAAAAGTTTAGCGCGTAGCTTATTGCAAGTTTTTTTTTTTAATTGCACGTGACTTTTTAGAGGGGGATTTCAAGAAAAGTACACGTGACCTCTGCACAGCTTCTCTCTCAAAACCAGCACACGTGACCTCTGCACAGCTTCTCTCTCAAAACCAGCACACGTGACCTCTGCACAGCTTCTCTCCGGCGCTCAGGCTTTAACGGACAAATCCCAAGGCGTTTGAAAGCGACGACAGGCTATTCAGCAACAACTGTGAGGCTTGTCTTCAAGGCTGAAGCAGCCAGGCAACCAACATAACTCCGGCATGATCTTCCACAACAACGAGAAGTACGCCTGCGTCAAGTGCATCAGAGGCCACAGGGCCACGCACTGCCAGCACCACGACAGAGTGCTGATGAAGGTCAACAAGCGGGGCAGGAAGAGCTACGCCGACCTGGCCACAGGCAACACAGACGACAGCTTCGTTGTGCTGAAGAAGGAGCACTCGCCCAGCGACATCTACGAAGACAGCACCTCCTCTTGCTGCACCAAAACAAACAACCCTGACGGCTCCGTCCACGAAGGCCCATGCAAAGGCCAGAAAGAACCGCTCTTTTTTCTGAAGAAGCAGCCTCCCAACAGTCTCAATCCTCTTTCAGAGAAGACCTGCTGCTCAAAGTCCAGTGGCGACTCCAAAGCCACCCCAAAACAGTCCACAGGCGTTGAGCTTTTCCAGAACAACAACATATTTCTTGAGAGCAGCTGCACATGCAAAGATGACAACTGCCAGTGCGAGAACTGCATCCTGCACAGAGTCGACACTGACTTGGACTCGTACATCTTCAAAAACATGAACAATGATCTTTCCTCGATGGTCAACTCGGAATTTGCCCAGGCCGGCTGGAAACGGATCAAAACAAACAGTGTTAAAGAAGACATAACAGAGTCGCCCTCCGTGAGCCTGTTTCCGCCCGTGCAGCAGAGCCCTGAAGCTCCTAAGGAGCTGCTCTTTGACCAGATTTTCATGCTAGGATACAGCAGCCTGAAAGCATCAATCAGTACAGACACAGTCCTGGTGTTCAACAGCAAGAAAATCGAACACGCTTTGTGGGCTCCTCAATTTGACCTATACGTTTCAGGCAAAATCACCATTTTGCAGCTTGTTAGCATTTTAAATTTGCTGTAATTACTGTATATAAATATATAACTAGACCTGGCTTGTGTTTATACTTCTAGGCCACAATTTTGTTTTTCAACTTGATAGAACATCATTGCCTCATTTTGCTAAATACTATCTAAAATCAAATCTGCACACTCTTGGCCACTTAGCCAAGCACCATTCATACTCCCACAGCCTTCAAGGCTCGTGTATTCGCCAATAAACTTTAGTTTGGACGCTTCATTTTGTATAGAAGTTTGCACTGTTATGTCTATAGGATCATCTTCTGGAAAGCAGGCTGGATATGATCCTTTTTGATACACGTTTGTTGTCCAGTCAGAAACAGTTATGTTCTTGATTTTGTACTTTCTCAAGTTGTCTTTTTTATACAAAAAAGATTCAATATTTTTAAGTAACGGGTCCAAAGTGCTGCTGTCCAATGTTTTAGACTTAAATTCTTTTTCTATAAAGCTAGTCACAGGATCCTGCGTTAGTATCTGTAAAACTGGCTTGTGGACAGATCCTTGGTAATTCACAATAAGCATTGGCCAGTCAAACATGTTCTGAAATGTTACTTTTTGTTGTTTGCCTTCTTCATCCATAAAATCGTCAGCCTTCTTGCAATCTAGCAGTCTTTCTATAATTGCTGCATCTTGGGGAGGAACTGCTCCTAAATGATATAATCTAGTGTTGTCAAAATCAAAATCAGTGTCAAACTCAATAAATATCTTTCCCAAAGCACCATAATGCACCTTTTCAATGCTGTCTGCAATGTTTTTTTGAAGCAGGTTTCCTTGAAAGTCAATGTCACTTATACTAGACAACGGTGTACTGATTATGCAATTTTCCGAGACATATCTGTTGTTTACAATGAATTTGTTTTTTTCTTTTTTGATTGTAGTTACAGGTTGGTTGTACTCAATCTTAACATCTTTCGCCAAACTCGCAATAAAGCTTGATAAGCCAAAACATAAAATGTTTTGTCCTACACTATGCAGAAAAGAGTATTTTGCGCTCAAAACGTCCCATGAAACGCCATGCCAAGTTTCCACGTACCTGGAAAATAGCGACAATAAGCAGATTTGGTCACGGTTGTTGGGTTTGAAAAAGCCCTTTGCTGTTTGTTCTTCAACATATTTGAAAAAAATGCATCTTAAACTAGGATCTGAATCAATATTTTCATCTTCAAAAAAGTAGTTTTCCACATATTTCTCAAACTCTGCCAAAAGAATCTCCAAGCGATAAACTCTGTGATTGGTCAGATTTTCCCCCTTGTGTATCAGAAGTTTCATTGAGTCATCCAAAAATCCATGCACTTTTCCATCGTTTAACTCTTTGATGTTGTCTGTAAGCTGGTGCAGCTCAATGAGCTCTTTTTTCTGCATGTAGTTGAAAACTTCGTTGTCTAGCGAGTCGTGGAGCCAAGAGGCACCTATTTCATACGCAACCGGAAAAGACTGTGAGACTGTTTTGATTCTTCCACCTGAGTAGTCCAGCGCCTCAAGAATCAAAATATCTTCTTTTGAAATCTTTTTTGAGTCTTTGCCTACTAGCTTGTTAACACAAGACAGCGTTGATAAGCCAGCCCCAATGAAGATGTACGGGATGTGTGTAAGCTCCATTTTGCGCTCAGCAGTGAAAGTCCTGTACGGTGGTAAAGATCTATGGTGTCTTTTTCCAAAACCTTGGCTTTATATCCTACATATATATATATATACACTGTAGTTATAATCAGAATTACAGTACTGATGATTCAAAAGGCAGGTGCTTGAGCAAATAACTTTGAACATTTGATGAGTTTTAAAAAAAAAAAAAGTAGCTAAGAACCCATAACTTTGGTATGGAAGCTCATTGCTAAGCGACAAATTTCCCGCTTTTTTCACCTTTTTTTTTCTTCTTCTATTTGTTTTAAACTTATAGAAGAAGAAAGCATGTTACAGATGGCATGTCATTGGTTATAGGACTATGAAGCAGCGCCACAGGACGATGATTGGATGTTTTTTTCGTTTAGATGTTCATTGACTTGGTTTTGGATAATAGCTCGAGCTCCATAATTTTTTGGACCTCACGTTTAGCAGTGTGCTCGGCTCCCCAGACACAGCCGTTTCCTTCCTCAACAAAGGCTTCACCAACAAATCTAACGATGTCTTCATGGCCTTTCAAAGATTCCTCAAGGAATGGATCAAATGAATCACCTGCCCTAACAGAGGTGTACGCACCAAGAGAGTAAGGATCAGATGTCCATGAGGTATGAATGATATGTTTCAAATGGATTTCATCCTCAAGAGTGTTTTCATGCTTGTCCAGGGAAGGAGAAAATACTAGTTTTTTGCTGCAATCAAATGACTTGCTTAAAACGTTTTCCAAAGCAGGACGGAAAAATTTGTACAGCTCTTCATTAGTCATCTTCTCGAGTTTTTCTGTCAATGGCTGTTGAGTTAAGAACAAAATTGTAGGTATATCATAAGAAGCAGCAACGTTCAGGACATAGTATGGGTAGTCTTGGCACTTGACGCTGTCCATATCATCAGTTGAAAAAGTGAAAGATCTTAGTTCTTCGGCGGACAGAGCTTGCCCGTGTTTGTTCAGTGATTCAAGCTGGTCAATCACCGATGGATAGTGTTCACTCAATAAAATTGCCCTGGACTGTTTCAAGGACCATTTGATTGAATCGAACTCAAAGAAAAATTTACCAAGGGCCCCATAAGAAATATTGGACAGTGCTTTTGTAAATGAAGGTCTCAAGGGTGGATTAAAGGTTATTGATCCTGGCTGTTTGGAATTTTCGCTTGATTTCTTTAGCAAACTCAAAGGAATTGAACAAACCAAATAGTCACAAGTGAAGACTTCATTGTGCTCTGTTGTTACTTGAACAATCTTTTTCTTAGAAGCCTCTTTTTCAATTATATCAATACTGGTAACAGCAGTTTCCAAAGCAATTTTTTTTTTCAAATCATTTTGTTCCAAGTACTTGTTAGGGTACAAACCAAATTGATCAACCAACCCGTTTCTTCCAAAATGAGATCCAATTGCTTCTTTTCCAGAAATTAGCGACCAGGAATCACCATTCCACAGCTCAGTGTGTCTTGACAAAGACAGAATAGCAAGTTTTTGTTCGTATGTTAGCGTTTTGGCCATTTTGTTAATGTAAACCAAAACGGCTTCTTTCAAAGACATGTCTTTGTTCAGCAAAGAAAAGTAGTCAGACTCCAAAAACGTAGTCATTTCGTTGTAAACGGGCATGATGTTTATAGACTTGTCAAGATCTAATCTGTCAGGGTGGTCGTAGTCAATAACCGCAATGTTATCATCTTCGATGACATATGGTCTGTATGGGTTGTCCAGCTCTTCTAAAAACATGTCGTTGATTAGAATGTCGTGATGCCACGAGGCACCCAAGTCGTAAGGGTGTTTGTGGTACCCTTCCTTGCTTACAGTCAGTCTGCCTCCGTATCTGTTTCTGGCCTCAAAAATCTTGATGTCGTCTATGTTGTGCTCGTTGATTAGAACATTGGCTGCCTTCAGGCCACTAATTCCTGATCCAATGATTATAACCTTGTGGTGTTTTTCTGTGGAGGACATTTTGATGATGATTGAGGTAATAATTGTTTTAAGTTGGTTGATGAATGTCAGTTTTTTTTTTTAAGTTAAATTAAATCAAATGGTTGAATTTGAATTTAAAAAAAAAAACTGATTTAATCCACTTTCTCAAGTTGAGTCCTAAGATGCTTGAAGAAAGGAAACAGCACATCCATTTAAAATCACCCATAAATAAAACTTGCCAGCTCAACGCTGCTGCTCTTATATACGCAGCTGATAACCTGCCACATCAGGATCACCTTGTTTCCACCTTCAACTTCAGCGGCTGCCTCGCTGAAAAATTACCAGTTTAAATCCCACAAGATGTTTATTCATACCAAACAAATTGAAATTTAAAAATGAACTTTATTCACCTTTTTTTACTTTTTTTTTGGCTAAAAACATCGCTTATCGTGCGTTTTAAACGCCTTATGTGCGGACACTGCGGAAGCCCAGATATCGGCTATAAGAGAAATGCGATCTTGTCAATATTGGCATTATTTGTCGCTTAGATCAGGGCCACAGAACAAGCAGGTCCTTGGGCAGAATTGATCAATAAAGAGCAGCAAGAAGAGCAGGCACCAAAGGGTATTGTCAGGTTTTTCCTCGAGCATGCGGAAGCCTGGCTGGGGAGTATGGAGGCGTCGTTGCGGCGCTGCTTGATGGCCTCTGCAAAGGCTAGCATTTCAAACGCTTTCTGTCAAGTTTCATTAAGCCATAGCTTAAAATTGCCCCTTGTGGCACCGGAATTGACCCTCTAAGCCAGCAAAAACGCCATGTTGTGGCCGCTGAGTGGCGGTTCAATGTGCGCTCACTGCTGTCTCCTTACTCTTGTACCTGGGCCTACAATAAATGACTTTGACTGCAAGAAAAGCATTGGCTTTATTTGACAAAAATCAAGCAAGCTGCAGGTGATTCTGAAGCAGAAAGTTGCTTCTTCTAGGTCATATTGCTGTGCCGCAGAGCCATAATACAGTTCCGCAATTAAAGCACGTGATCAATTCCTTCATTAGCCGTGAACAAATTGGAAAAAAAGACGGATTGAAACTCATCGTCTACTGTTTCTTTTTTAAAACCTATGCCAATTCATGAAACTGTATCGAACGGCTTGTTAGACGTTGTTGCATTACTTTGATTTTTTTTATGTTGATTGTAACTAGAAATTATATTGCCAGACCAAATAACTTTTTTGCTTGCTGTTTACTAAACCAGCCAGTCATAGCACGCACACACTTGAGTACAGGCCCTCGTAGATACATCCAATGGTGCATCACTGCAGGATACTCCTTAATCATGTAAAAAAGCCAGCAAAAGAAAGCACTGAAAAGTTTTTTAAGCAAAGAGCCTACCTTCTGCAAAATGAAAACTTTGGAAAATTTAACGATTTTATAAGCTTCTACAGACATCATTTTACAGAAGATGCTCAGAACTTACCAGACGAGCAAAAACAACATTTTTTTTTTGACAGCAACAAAAGCTTTTTTTTAAAAAACTTTGAGCTACCTGACAACCACATAATTGAGGACCAGAAGGTAACTGATAGGTTGATCAGTACTCCCAACAAAGCACTTATCAATCGCATATCTGCCTTGGCCGGTGATGTGAATGAAATAAAAGATAGAGATATAACCATAGCCAAAGAAACCATTCTCAAATCCCACTTTTTTGACTCACAAAACAGACTGGTTTTCAGCCAAAGCAGTTTGTATGCCGACTATATCAAAACAGGAGACCTAGTCGTGCTTAACAATAGCAGAAATAATATATTAGCAGACTCCTTTAATATTGCTGTTATCATAAAACTTCCTTCTAAAGATGAGCTGAACCTAGTTGCTATTTCTTCAACAGAGGATATCATGTCACTAAACAAAGAGAACATTCTTTTTAGAGTAGGAAATGTTTTTGATTTTGAAAAGTTTTCTCCTGAACTGTTGTTTGAAAATCTTTTTACAAAAAATAAATCTGTGCTTGCTTCAAATGATTCTTTAAAAGATTCGATTTTAAAAGACATTCCAAAACTGTTTCTGGATATTCTAAAAGATATAAATCTAAAAACAAAACTGGATATTGTAGCCTATCAGAAAACTGTTGCATGCATAGTTCAAGATATTTTAAGTAACGAAGACACTTTAATTTTGAATACATTATACATAAAAGTTTTAGAAAAACTTAACATGTTAAAAGAAGACGATTTTTTCAATCTAGACACCGACAAAAAATATGTTTTTGTATATGCATCTATTATTTATGCTTTAATCGAAAAAAAATACAGCATCCATACAAATATGATAGGTATTCCTTATGCTAGCTTTGAAAACTCTGAAAACGTTACTATGAAACTTATGGACTTCAACATTCAGGATATAAAATCAGTCAAGACTAACTTTAAAGATCTTGTACTCTTTACTAACAATATCAATAATAAAAAAACTGAAAATCTTCCTTTAGGCAAAATCAATGTGCATGAAGTGTTATCTTCAAAAACAACATCACATTTGAAAGAAAAAGGAATAAAAAGATCAACTGCAGGGGAATCCAAGCTATTAGGACTCTTTAAATCTATTAACATTAGCAATGATCCAATGAGAAAAAATATTAAAGATTCTGTAAAAACCACCAGTGTTAAAGCCAAAGCCGCTCAAAAAACCCAGGTTGATTTGAGTTTTGCAGAACAAATCGATTCTTCAATTTTTGCAATAGACTCGGAAAGCACCGTTGAAGTAGACGATGGGCTGAGTATTCAGTGGCTAAGTCCAGCAGTTTTTAAAGTGAATTGTTTTATTTCTGCTGTTGGTGGGTACTTTGCAGATTATGGTACAAGCCTAAATAAGTCCAACTTGTTAAAAGATATCTGTGCAAGAAATACTTCTTTGTATTATTTATCGAAAACGAACAAAATGATATGTGTTGATGCTATAAATAAAAGCTACAGTTTATCTGAAACAAAAAAGGAGCATGAACCTGCACCAGTGCTGCGTTTTTCTGTTAACATTGAAAAGAGGAACTCAAATGAATATACTGTGCAAAAAGACTCTTTTGAGCTAGCTGAACAAAAGTCTTACGAAAATCTAAAAAGAATCACATACGAAGAAGCTGAAAAATCCATTATAAGCAATCAAAGTAATGAAGACAAGCAATTAGCTGAATTATTCAAGACCGCTAGCTTTTTGAGAGCAGCAAGAAAGAAATCTAGGCACTATAAAACTGTTGAATTTGCAAATGAAAACCAAATTGAAGTTAAGTTTGTGGATGGGCTAGAAATAAAAATCAAAGATAGAGAAATGAAAAGTCAAGTTTTGGTAAGTGAATTTATGTTATTATTCAATAATTTGATCGCAGATTATTGTAAGCAAAACAACTTGCCTGTCATATACAGAGCTTGTCCACCATCTCTTCTAACAGAAAAAAACAGTGAATATTCGTTTGCCACTGAGAATCTGAGCTACACATCAAACCCTGGCTTTGCGAAATTTGTCACTCCTGAATCGTACTATTCGTTGCATCCAGCGCCACATTATGCAACTGGCTACGGTGTGTACGGCCATTTCACGTCTCCACTAAGAAGACTTCCTGATTTGCTAAATACTCTAGCCATAGTAAAGCACTTAAGAAGTGCCCCAGTAACTGCTGAAGAAGTTGCTAGTTTTGAGTCTATGTTCGAGCAAAACGTTGTTGTTGGCATGCAAAAGACAAAGCAGTTCAGCAAATACGTTGAAAAATACTATGTACTAAAAGCTTTGTTGAATGCCGAAACAATGGCTGATCTGCTTAAAACAGGTGGCTACATATCAGCAACACCTTTTGGGTCGCAGAGCCAGGTTAACCTAGCCGATGACCACGTGCATCTGCAGCCAATTGAGAACATCAAGTCTGTAAAAAAAGTGGCTGACCACTACTCTGCTAAGATCGAGCTGCCTCCTAACAGCTCTTTTTCTCGGTCTGACAAGCTGTATGTGATACTGAAAAACTGCATTGTAGCTGATCTGCAAGTTCCGGACGAGACCAAAAAGAGCCTCTCTCCTGAGATGCCAGTGAGCAACTTAGAGCTGGTCACGTTGGACCCAATCTCGCTGAGGTTTGAGGTGAAGCTGCCAGGAGATTTTTAGATCCGCTTTTTTGTTACTGGATTAGGTACGCAGTCTCAAGAAACACAACTCCACATGTAAATATCCACCTATCCACTCCAATGTATTAATAATCAGCATGACTAAACGGAGTTGAGTATGTAAGAATTCGGCTCTTTATGGCCCTTATGATTAAAACTGACGCGTGAAAAAGGTTGAAGAAATTTTTTTAATGCCTGTGATTTTATTTTTTTTTTTTCAAATTTTAAATTTTTAAAATTGTTTTAAACAAGAACATGGTCCATATAGTTGTTTATGAGTCGGTGATCAATAGCGAGGAATCAGTTGGAATAGATTGTGATTCTGCAATCATTCAACTTTAATTACTTTTGTTTTTAACTAACTTTTATAAAATCTGATCATGTTCATTGGAAGCTTTACAACCAAAGACCAGGCCAATCCCACAAATGTTCAGACAAAGTCTCAAAAGAAAGCATCCCTTGTCAAGCAATAAGGGCCCAGCTAATCTGGGTTCAACCAGCGAATCAAACAACTACGCAAAAACGCTTGTCATCAACAACGCCGTTCATGACCCAGATTTTCCTTTAATCAAGTTATACACAAGAGAATCAGAATCATCAAACGGCCCAGGAAACGATTTTATCAATTTGCTAACTGTATACTCAGTGCCACCCATCCATCACTCTGAGCTTACTTTACAAGAGTTTGAAACATTCGGCATAGACAGACTGAAATTTTTGATGGAGCTGCATCACCTGCACAAATCTTTGAACCTATCGGTCAAAGAGATTTTAGAAGCTAATCATTTCAGTCAGCTAATGGCCAAGTACATGAAAGACTGCAAACATGATGTGAAAAAATTAATCATCAAAGACTATTACGGGCATTATATCTTAAGACTGTGTTTTTTGAAAGATGATGAAAATATGGATTTGTTTTGCTCTTTAGAATTGTTGCTATTAAAATTAAAGTTCCAATCAATAAAAAACAAGGATGATAAGCTTAAGTTTTTAAAGCAGAACTCTTCAATTTTAGACATCAATGAGGATCTGGATGAAACAAATGCCATGATCGCATTAAAGGACATTTCAGACCAAAAGTTGTTGTCAAAAATTGACAAGTTTTACAACAGTTCAGGAAACAGCACAGCTGTTGGAGAAGATACTCCTATTTTAAAATTGAAGTTTAAAAAGCTAATTGACATATTACCTTCAAGATCCGTCTTGTTGTACAAAGGCTATTTGTATTTACCAGAGCACATGCAGTTTAATTATTTGGCTAGTGTTTATGCAAAAAAACTAAAACAAGAATTAGTTAAAATCTTGAAATACAAAATGTCAAACTTGTCTGTCAACGAATCCGATAGGCTGATTCCTATTATCAATCATTTAAACAATAACGGCTCGGTATTAGACAATTACACCAGTAAAGAATTCAATGCTGAAAATAATGACGATGTTCTGCTAAGCGGGCAGGTCTACTTACCTCAAGTTTATTCTAACTTCCCTCTGTGCATGCAAAACTTATTAACAAATTTAAAACAGCATTCTCATTTAAAATACACAGGTAGACAGCAGCTGTCGATATTTTTAAAAGAATGTGGTTTAAATATTGAAGAAGCCTTGAAGTTTTGGCAGCAGTGCTTTCAAAAGAAATACGGAATGGAAGAGTTCAATAAAAATTACAGATATAACTTTAGACACAACTATGGTCTTGAAGGTTCTAGAATCAATTTTAAGCCATGGGACTGTAATACCATACTAAACAAAGACCCACCGTCAACAGACATGTATCACGGATGCCCATTTAGAGATTGGAATAAAGTAAAATTGACAGACTACCTAAGCAAAACAAAAAATGTTTTTACTAATGAGGAATTATCCAAGTTTGACATAAACACCATTATGGACTACAAGGACAAGAAAGACTATATGATGTGTTGTACTAGATATTTTGAATTTACAAAAGATGTTCTTCCACATAATGAGCTAATTAGTCATCCGAATCTTTATTATCAAAGATCCAAGGCTATCCAAAAAAAAAAACTGGGTGACGTTTTAAACTAAGTTTAATAATTTTATACTTATATAGTTAGATTAATTGTTTAAAAAATTCTCAATGCTTACGTTACTGAATGCTGAGTCGGAATGTATTTCATGTTCCAAACTCGAAGATTGATCGTTATAAATGACATTTGATTGAAGCTCAAGGTCATCCTCTAGCATATCTATTCCGCTCGGTATGCGTTCAACTTGAAGTCTTTCAGGTACAATCTCATTCTGCCCCTGTTCATGAGTTTCATCATGTGATTGTTTATTGTCATTATCTTGGCTTGAATATCTAGCTACAGCATCAATTATCCATGATCGACTATCAAAAGTTTCATTTAAGCTTTCATGGCTGGCCTTTTTTATAATATTCAAATTTGAAGTAAAAATTTTCTTGTTGAATCCGTTTTGATCATAGTATTTGATTAATTGTTTCAAATCATTGTGATCATCTATTACTTTACTAGGCTTGATGTTGGTGTTTTTGTCTTTGATGCTTCTAGTTTTTTGGTATTTTTTCATAATTAGCTCATGGTGTAGTTTGTGCTCTTCAGAGTCATCTTTCAAAGCGTCTAAATCAATACTGCATCTAAAAGGAATTAAATGCTGCATCGTGTTTTTAATTTTTGTCATTGGAGAGAAATTTTGATATCTGTTTTCAAAAGAAACATCATCTTCTATAACCCCATTTTCTATGGAATCGTTTACCTGTTTGCTGAAATACCAACCAAGTTGGCCGGTTCTCGTTTTTTTTGCTAGGTAGTATTTATCTTCAAGAGATAAATCTTTTCTGTTTTTCAGGTTTATGTATTTATTAATTAAAATGCTCTTCTCATATGCTGACCACGAATATTCAAATGGCTTTTCTATAAAAAAAAACACAATTGAATCGAGTATTGAGATTCCAGGATGGCATATTGAGACCAAAATTGTTATAGGAATAATAGGGCCACTACTCCTGTCATGAATGCCCTGTTCAATATTTTCAACCAGAGGAATCATCCATAGCATGAAGTAGCCGACAGGATAGAAAAACAAAGTGTGTAGGTTTTTTTTAAATCTGTGTTGTGATTTTTTAAATTCATCAACAATCATTTCACTAAAGTCCAATCTAATTGCATGAATCTGTTGATCAATGGCATTTTTCTTTTTTTGATCGTCATTTTTGTTTTCAATAGTTAATTTTTTTAATCTCTTCTGAATTTTCATTGAGTGGTGTATGTACTTAGTGTATATTGATACAAAAACAAAAATAATTGAAACCATAACAATGTATCTGAACAACCAGGAAAAAAACAAACCATAGTAATAAGGTGAAGTTGGTACTCCAATTATTGTCAAATAAGGCTTGTAGCCGCCACGGTCCGCTTTATTAGTAATGTGCCCTAAACCTTTTGTTTTGCTAATGGTTAAGTTTTCAGTATTAATAGGCTCGCCGAGATTCAAAAATACTAATCCACTTGTAATAAAAGAATATAAAAATGTAAATAGGTAGATGTATGTTCTAAACTTGTAAAAACCACCTTCATAAAGATGCGTTTTTTTGGAGTACCACTTCCAGTGTGGCTTGAAAATAAGCACAGCAAAGTGCCAAGTCAAAAAGAAAGCCATTGAATCGCTTGAAGTTAAGGCTATGTGTGTCAAAAATCCCACAGTGTTGTAGGCTGCTGGCTTGTTGTATATATTAAATGGGCTTATTTGCAAGCAAGAATACAGCGTGTATAAAAAGACTTTTAAAAAATCAAAAGTAAAAACCAGATACAGCATTTTGTGTCTAAATTTCTTGTGCATTGGATGAAGATTGGTAATCAATAAGATATTCAAAGCACCGCAAACACACGACGGAACGCCTACCGATATTGCAATTATTTGCAGAATTCGGCTCATTCGTGGTGTGAAGGCACTGTACATCCCTGGTATTCCCAGCGCTTCGTTTATCTCGGTTGTTTCTTCTCTACTTGCCAAAGGCATTGGGTTCATAGGCTGCGTTTTACAGCAAAAAGAGATCTTCTTCTCGGCAACTGCTCTGTAATGCCCAAGCAACTTGTCTGATAAAAAAATGTGCGCTTGGGACTGATGTAGAAGAGAACTTGATGCAAAAATCGTCCAGAGAATAAAGTGTTTATATCTGTGAGGATCATCGACTACCGATCTTGGTGTCTTTTTGAAATGTTCGAACTAAGGGTGTTCCAAAAATGTCTATGCAGAATCTTCTCAATGAGATTGGCAACCCTCATCTGACAGATCTCCGCTTTTAACAGAAAATATTTTTAGCAACTTTTAAAAGATTCAGCCATATATGCAGAAAAAAAAAAAGAAAAGTGCACAATGTGCGAAGGAATATTAAACAAGCAGTGTTAAAATCTCTCATGAACGCTTCTAAATGCTGCTTTCTTTTTTCTGGATGCCTTTATCCCCATAAAGCCTCTGCATACCTTTGTCCACGTCACAGCATTCCAGCATCCATTGTCTTTTCAGGGGAGATTATCGCGAACAAGACATATCATTCCACGGAATGGTCCGCTGCAAAACGTTTTTTTTTTTTTTTTTTGTTTTCCTTTTTTTTTATCTGGTGGAGAAAAAGGATGAATAGGATAGATAAGCCAATTACGGAATTATGCATATACTGTTTTGGGATACGAAATGCACAAAGCAATATAGGAGAGCAGTGGGTAATGCGTGATGCAGTGCAGATGTGAGGGTGAGAAACTAATGAGGGAAAAAAGGAGCAAATCTATAAGCACTTGGTTGGTGAGCAAGTAGCTGAACAGATGGACGAATGGCTGAGCCCGTTGATGAGCACATAGGCTGGTAAGCAGACTAGTGCATAACGCTTGTGGAAGCAAGAGTCTGGGCACGTGAACTCAGTGGCCGCCAAGCAATGTATACACAGCTCAGCGAGTTCTTATCCCCGCAGCTTCAAAAAGAAAATTCGTTACAGATAAAGCAATATCCTATTTATAAATATGTCTAAATATGAGAGCACCTATTTCTTAGCAGCAACTGACTTGGTCTTGTAGCTCTTGATGTAGAAAGAAATGAACAAGAACAAGTAGGATGTCAAAATCAAGTACCCGTAGGCAGCAGCGTCTTGAGTACCGTAACATGTACCCTTGTTTGGCAAAATGTCGTTGAAGTACTTGTTAGCGTAGAAGGTGTAGGTGGCAAAGTAAACAAAACCTAAGTCAATAACAAACTGGATGATTTGGAATCTGGTGACCCAAGCTTTCCACCAGACTCTGATACCACTGGCAGACAAGAAGTAGTACCAGTACATGACAACATGGACCCACAAGTTCAAGGTGATTGGAACCCATTCAACAGATGTTCTGCCCATCAATTGGGAGTAGCACAATAAGGCGGTGGCACCGTGGTGATAAGTGTGCAAAAACAGCAAATTCTTTCTCTTCAAAATCAAAAATAGTGTGTCAAACAATTCTAAGTACTTGGTCAAGTAGTTCAAGTAGTATAGAGTAACTAGGTTTGGAGCAAAAGCTTGAGGAGAACAGATGGCATAGAAGATACCGTGGTTGTAAACTAAAGGAATGACTTGTTCAACAATCAACAACAATAGGATCAAAGAGCCTGAAGTCAAAATCAAGTTGTGTAATTGGAAAAGTCTGGTTAACTTCAAAGGCTTGGCGTTGAAGGATCTTAGCAAAAACTGACCACCAAAAATGACAATGTAGTAGACAATGATGACACTGATGGCTTGGTAGCCGTTGGCTAGGAAAGTTTCGTTGTGGACAAATTGGAAGTTGTCGGCCTTGTATCCGGTGATCTTTTCAAAAACAAAGTCGAATAATGGCCATAAGTGTAATCCAAAAGGTCTATCGATGGATGGTTTCTGGATGGAAACCAGGTTTGATATAGCCTTAGTGTTTTCAGTGAATAAGGTTTGAGCAGAATCCATTATGAACAGTTTGTGATATACTAATAATATATTCCTACGGTTTCTTGTAATACGAAGAATTCTCTATTTTAGAGTCAGATTTGAACAAACTCCACTTCTATGATCCTGATATAACCCTCCTGTACGATATTTCCAAACATTTCAAAACTGTCGTTGTCAACATTTCACTCTCATATTTTAAAATAGGTGTTCTTTTTCCACACAGCCCATTTAAGGAAATGAAAAAAAAGCAGAAAATTTTTTTATTTATTTGGATATCTTGTAAGTTTTGGCGTTGGTTCCCTAATTGGGACAGCTAGAGACAGGATCTGCAATGTGTTAAGTCCGATAAACAAGGAGCCGTGTTAAAGAGCTATTTGTCCATGGAAAAACTACTCAGCAGGCCATCGTTGTAAGACAAGCAGGCTTGCGTGAATGGTTTTAGAAAGCCAGTAAAGAAAAGAAGTAAAGAGGCTTGGTGGTGCAAAACAGCACTACAAATCACTGACAATAATAAAAAAAAAAAGCCAAAAGAGATTTATTAAAAATTAAATATGCATAGTATCTGTTAAGCACGCTGCTGGCGGAACAGTCTTTTTCGTATAGTGCAGTTGTCCACTTCTTTGCAGAGACTATATAAACTTAATGCTAGCAACCACGTCGTAGCCTCTGTCATCTTCGTACGCATACAGGATTTCACCATCGTCTTCGTATGATGCAGAGCTCATTTTTGCTTGCTCCTCCTTGCCCAGCTTCCTGATCTCAACCTTGCTGTTTTTGCGGGTTAACTCGGTATTTCTGTGCTTATTAGTTTTCAGCAGTCTGATTTTCTCAGCAATAATACATCTTATCAGCTCACCTGTTTCTACGTATCTGATCTCAATGAAATTGACATTGAATGCCAGCACATACGGATAATACAAGCAAAAAGCTTGAGGAATTCCTTCCCAATATATTATATTAGAATCCTTCTTTCTCCATCCTTGGGAGTTGACAAAAAAGGACAGTTCCTGGTAGTTTAGCAAAAAGTTGTTGCCTATTCTGTAGATCTCCATCGGCTTCAAGTACCCGTTGTTGCTGTTGCTAGAAGTGCTAACTGCACTCGTGGTTCCGGCTCCTCCGCCTGATCCTGATAAAGGATCAGTGGATCCAAATCCAAGACCTGTGTTGTTACTGTTGCTGTAGTTTGTTGTAGATACTGATCCGTTATCCAATACTACAGTTGTTGTTCCAATACCATTATTGTGCATTTGCTTGATGGCAAATTCTAGAGAGGTGTCTGCTGGATCTAGCAACGGCTCATGGGCGTTTTGAGTAACAGATACAATTTGGAATCCCTTTTTGCAGCCAACGCACAAGTTGTTTTTCAAGAAAGATATAGACATAGGTTCACTGTCAAAAGAAACAGAAGTCACTTTTAGCTTTGATTGTTTCTTATTTTTGCTATTTCCTGTGATTCCACTTCCCATGTCAGCAGAGCCATTTCCCCCTGAACTGTAGGAATTGGCTTCTTGAATTGACTTGACAAGATTCGATAGTTCAAAAAATTTGATAGTTGAGCCTGAAGTTTGTGTTGTTACTACCAAGTCTTTGTTGGCACACTTTCCTACTTTGAAAAACGAAATATGAGTAAGCAACTCTCTGCAGTATTTTTTTAAATACTGAAATGAGTTCGGCTGGCCTATGATATCATTTAAAATCATCATTTTGACCCAATACAACTTTTTGTCAATCAACAGTAGCAAGATTTGTAAGTCTTCAAGAACTGCTATTTGCTGGATTTTATTGTTGCTGTTGTTTAAATTACTAACTAATCTTAAAGGCGGAGACAACACAAACTGCTTTTCTTTAGTAGCACTAGGCTTTTCTATGAGGCTGCACATGGACAATCCTTGATTTGTTAAAACCAAGCTTTTTCTTCCATTATCAAAAGATTCTAAAGAAATGATTTTGTTGTTGTTGTCAAAAACTTTGTCACTGATCTTGTACAAGTTGAAAATGTTGTAGTTTTGAATTAATCTGTTTTGCTCCTGTCTGATTTTGTCTAGCAACGTGGTTATTGCTGCTATTTGAGCACCATAAAGTGTGATTTGGTATCTTTGCTTGGCCCCATAGTATAAAAATGTTATGGCATTGGAATTGACGCTTGCATTCATCATTGACATTTTCATTCCTTGCTGAGAAGAAGAAATGTTTGTTACTGAGCTTGCAGCATTAGCCAAATCTTTTAACGAAGAAATAGACGACGAATTTCTCTTGTGATTTTTAACAGCGTTGCCGTTATTTGAAACTGCTTTAAAGTTGCTAGTTGAAACTGATCTCTTTTGTAGCCCATCAGATCCAGAGAAAGAATTAGTCAAATCAGAAACAAAGCTGTTATGGGCACTCTCATCTTCATCAACACTAACAATGTTATTTGACATTCCTGAGTTATAGTTGAACATGTCGTTCATTTTTGTATACATTTTGCTACCGCTCTGCATTTGGCCTAGCTCTAAAGCATCTAAAACAGTACCTGAGCAACCTAGGTTATAGCCGATGTATTTTCTTAGAGATGTAGTCATGTCCTCACCTGGAATCACAAAAAGTAATGGAAGTGGTATTGGTCTTTGAAATACCTTATGCTGATTCCATTTATTTACAGCCTTAGATTTCAAAAACAACAACACATTATCTAACAGATAAAATTGGACGTCACCAATGGTATTCATCGTGAAATTTTGAGCAACATTTCCTGTCGATCCGGTCAGAGCTGCAAGGTTAGAAGATGAGTGCTGATTGGAAAGCTGGTGTGATCCAGATATAGTATTGATTTCTTTTCTAAATAAAGTACCCTCGTGTCTTATTCTTCTCTTTTCATCATTTAATCCTAAATTGACAAACTCGTTTTTGAAAAGAATTTTTTGCTTCAGCAAAATGACATCGTGTCTATCTTGAGCAGCACCTGACGCTTTATCAATTCTTTTCATTAATTGATTCAGTTGCTCAAGGCATTTTGTCAAAGTTTCATGCTCTTTAGGATACTTTTCCGGATCAGTGTTTTTTAAAATTTCTTTCACAAGCAACACATATCTACCAGGCCTACTGACACCTTGCGACAGAAAAGAATCAATTCCGTGTCTCAATTTACTATTCATTAGATCTTCATCAAATCTTGAAAAGTAAGGATTAACTTGTCTTTGAGTTTCCATTAAATATTTTGCATATGGTCTTGAAGCAATATAGAAAACAAAAGGCTCAAAAAACGGAATCCACTTGAAAATGATGTCTCCAATTCCTGAAATCAGGTATTGCTGTGGATTCATTCTGTCGTGGAGACTGTCTAAAAATCTTTTATTGACAGAATAGATATCATTGACGTGAGCAAATACGTGCTTTATAAAATTTTTTCTTATGTCATGTGGAATGATATTAGTTTCAGCTAAAGTCTTAATTATAGAATCCCTAACTGTTTCCAAAGATTTAACAAAATTCTTTTCTGTTACATAAACCTCAAAAATTGCTTCTTGTCTTTTGATTTCCTTTGGAGGCATTTTTTCCAAAAATTCTTCTGGAACTGAAGATGACCAAAGAGTCTTTTCATCATTTGCAGCATTTTGGTTGAAAGTTTGGTTTATGTTTTGAATTATTATGTTTTGTTTTAAATTGTTGCCTATAGTTGGCGTGGCAGTGCTACTTGAAACCGGAAAGGCAAATCCTGAATTGCTCACACTAGGTGTTGAGTTAGAAACAGTGTTAAAATTCATTGAAGGTTTACTAGACAGTGGAGTTCCGACAGCACTGCTTGATTTTCTTCTTTCTGAGTTAAAGTTGGCAGACTTGTGTGTTAAGTTTGACATACTTCTAATTTTGTTTAATTTCTTCACACTTGATTGTTTTCTTAGAGTTCTTCTTCTAGGGCAAAACAAAGAATAACACCCTTTGTCTTTTGAACAGGTGGCTGAATAGCACTTGGTTAATAAAATAAAAACACCGTTTATTTTGTTCAAAGCTTCTTCATCAAAAACAAAAAGCTCATTGTTGTTATCTCTTATTTTCTGTTTGTTCAAACAATCCTTGATGAAGCCTTGTTGTTGCAAAGATCTAGCATATATGGTGGCTAAAGAACGATCATTGGTTTTCAGTATTTTGCATAAAATATCCATACACTGAGAACCGTAAAACGAATTGTTAACAATGAGGTTTGATTGTTTAGGATGTATGTTGGTGGAAAGCTGAATGTATTTGTTCAAGCGGGCAGCAACTTTTGATATGTACTGAGGGCTGTTCAAAGATATTTTTCTTCCGTGGATGCTGGTTGACGACATTGGGGTTGTGACTGACTGCTGGCTGCTGTTTATGTTGCTTATTTGCGATGAAATCGAAGATATTCTTGAAGCTGTGGATAAAACCTTTTGGTGGTGTTTGTTTTTATAGCCTTGATTGGACGTTGCGTCTGACATATCGGTGTTTATGTTTATGTTTGGCTTGCTGCTGATTATAGGAGCCTGCATTAGCCTTTCACTAGGATCATTGATTGTGCTCGTCTCTTTCGATGAAATCGTAGGAATGGAGTTGTTCACAGACAAATAGTCTTGGGTGCTGTGGTCAGAAACATCCGAGATAATTTTTGGAATGTCATTTATGTTGTAAATAAAGCTAAACGAATTTAGATCTTTTTTCAGCTCTTGAACTGTGCTTTTAACAAAGGAGTCATGGCTGGATATAATGTCATGCAGATCAACGCTGTTTGTTCTTGTCTGCTTGGCAGTGGAGTCTGGTTTTCTCTCACTGTTGAAGATGTCATTAAATAAAAGGACTCTAGGACTTTTTTCTGGCTGATTCATGCTGGGCTGCTTTAGAAACGTACTGTAGCAAATTTAAAATTGTTATGTTAAAAGAAGGTTGGGGGAAAACTTGGCGTGGTTAGATGATCGATGTCTGCATGTACAGATGTGTAGGTGCTGCTAGGGCCGTTTGTGGATACGCTCTTGATTGCCTGGGCACTGAGAAGGATTGGTATTGTCAGCAGAAAATGAAGTGGAAAAAAAATGTTCAGTTAAATGACAACTTTCCATGTATACAGGGTCGTTAACTGCCAAAACTCAGGATTAATAAATGCCAGTGCTCAGGAATAATAACTGCACATGAAACTAAATAGCAGTTTCTGTGAGTTGCTTTAAATAGACTTCCCAGCAAAAAAGGTGCACTGCGTGCCAGCCAAAGGTCGCCTGAAAGAGAATCTAATAGCAGCATTGTGTTCAGCGGAGGGTGCGTGGAGCAAAAACAAACAAACAAAAAGGCGGACAGGAAAAAATTTGCTTCGGCGGGTGGAGAGGCACGTGCCAGGCAGAAGGCGGGTGTGTGCATGGGCTGAGGTCACGTGTAAAAAAGTGAGTGGTCACGTTGTGGGTCACGTGTGCAAAAGTAAGTGATCGCGTTGTGGGTCACGTGTGCAAAAGTAAGTGGTCACGCCTGCAAGAACACGTGCTCAGAAAAAAGCAACTTGCCCCCCCCCCGCTCCTCGTCCTTTCCTCACCCTGCCGGTGTGTGCGTGCGCCTCCCCAGGCGCAGTCTCTCTCAGGACTGTGTGTATTCCGCACTGATTGTGTTTACTATTCTTGTTGCAGCCCTTGGCCCCTAACGCTGTGACTATTCTGCACTGCTAATCATGGTCACGCCCTTGTCTTCCTCAGACGCTTCTGCTTAGAAGCAGACTCCCCAAACCACACACACCATGCCAGCCTACCACTCCACCTTCATCGTCAACGAGCACCACACCAAAATCATAAACAACATCCCGCTGTTGCCCCTGTCCTCCGGCAACACCGTGGTGAGTGAGGATCAGTACGACATCACCGACGAGGTTCTGGATCTCTTCAAAAGCAACACTTTTTTCAAGAACTTCGAGATCCTAAACCCAAGCGACAGGCTGTTGACCTACGGCATTTTATACGTCAACGCTTGTCTAAGCACTCTGAGCACAAGCACCTCTAAGTCTGAAGCTGTCAAGAAACTATACAACTACGCAATCGACTCCAACGTCATTCCTGGTGAGCCTAACTTCAAGCTGAATAACATGTTCATGGTTGACAACTCCTCTGCCTCCAGATCTGACCTGGAAGAGCTTAAGCAGTACTTGCAGGCCTTCAGAATTCTTTTGGCCAACAAGCTGATTGCCAAAGTCTACACTGACTTCAAGAATCCGTCGCAAGCAACTGACCTGCCTAACAAGTTCTGGTTGCAGTTCAGCAAGAGAAAGTTCATGAACAAGTCTTTGTAGGCATTGGCTTTTTGCCTCAGGCGCACCTATATATCTGCCTATGTATTCCTTATACTTAGTAAGTAAATGCAGCTGGCAGTCACGTTTTACGTGCTGCTCTTTTTTTCCAACGAACAAGTGCTCGCTGCTTCTGGTGCCCCTGTGAAGGTTTGATTAGCAATTGATTGTCTTTGCTAGGCACTGTTTGATCCATTTTACTGTGTGCTCGCAGCTGCCTGTGTATCACGCCTTACTAATCACAACGCTTCCGAGGCCATGAAGAACAGTTTGCGTTATATCCGAACAGTCAGAAAATTTTTCCTTCTTTCTTTTTTTTTTTTTCAATTTTGCTCAAACGAACTTCGTTCCGCTCACTTTCTTTTTTTTTTTTTTTTTTTTAAACTTTGAACAACTAGAAAATTTTTCATGCTTGTTCGAGTATTTTAAAAATGGATATGAATGAATGTCTGTTTACAGAAGTAAGAGATAGGCAAAACCAAGCATTGGTATTCAAGAAGCAAGCCCACTACAGAGCTCTACATTAAAAATGTTTAACCAACTTATTTCAAAAAGACACATAGGTGGAAGCAACAACCTAATCAAAAAGCCTAGATATCAGTATTCTCTGCCAAAGGCCGGCGCTATTGATGTCCTAACCAACAAGCCACTTGAAGACACTGAAATGGAGTATGCTTTGAAGCAGTTTACAGGTCCTAAAGACTACAAGGGCGACTACATCTACAACAAATACTACTTCCCACCAACAAATAACATTCCAAACTATTTGCACGGTGACTTGGAATATGGAAACCCTTTAAGATTAAAGCAAACCGGTGAAGTGCTAACATTCAAGAGACCAGAAACTAACATGATTGAGCCAGGTGTCATTGGAAACACATTTGCTGGCGGTGCAAACAGAGAGGCCATAAGTAACGAGTCTGAAATTAAAAAAAAATACTTGAAAGCTGTCAATCCTGAAACTGAGCTGCCAAGATTCTTGCAGCCATTTAAGCTTAACCCATACTGCAAAACAAATTCTTTGGTCTCTGATGGATTGAAAAAGACTGTGAGAAAGGCCTTGAGTGAAAAGAAGGTGTCCTTGGTCACCATTTCTACCAAGCTGTCTTTGAAGGTCAATAAACTGGAAGCTATAAACAAGTTGCTAGCTGAAGAGGAGAAGCTAGAAGAAAAACAGCTTATAGACGAAGACATGGATCTTTTTGCTGAAACCGTGAAAGGCATGTTCCCTGTTTACGATCCCGTAAGCTCCTACAGATCTGCTCTAGCTGAAAAAATAAGACTAAACGGTGCCGATGACTTAGAAGAGTTGCCTTCCATCAAAGAAGTCGAGTCATCAAAGTTCATTTCCGTATCTGAAGGGAACAAGTTTGATAATCTTGATGCTGCCAAAGTAATGTTTTTGAAGCCTGCTGATGAAGTCATTAAGGGTTTGAGATTGAAAGCTCAAGAGACTGATGCTGATAAGGTTGATAAATTGCCTGAAACAAAGTTCGTTGTGGGTAAGAGATACAAGTCTGATAGATTTGACTTCCACTTCGTTGATGTTAAGGTTGGAAAAACTGGTAAGAGATACGGTACTGGTAACAGAGACAACAAGAAAAACAGACCTCACACATACGATATGAATGGTAAGAAGATTTACAAATAATGCGGTCGTCCTTTGGAGCAGCAATCCCTGTCCAAACTATGTATATACTTAAAATAATTAGCAATCCCTGATTTTTTTCATCCTGTAGATAATTCATATGTTAAACCCGCTGCCTTTCCACAGCCCAATGGTGCTTTTGTTGTATATCTGCATAAACAAGTGTACACACATATAAGCGTATAAAAAGACGCCGGCACATGCCACTGCAGTGCTGTGTCGAATCTGTTTGGTCCCCGTCTCATAACGTCTCAGAACACTGGCACTTGTACCATTTCTCTTATTCAAATTAAATACAGAAGTCCCAGTAATTTGTTCACTAATCCGGATGGATCACAGTCCATTTTTTTTTTTTTTTTCAGTCTTCTGTTTATTTTTTAAAAGTTAAATAAGTCGGCATAAAGTTATAAATAAAACGTCTTTTTTTTTTTAAAAAATAAAGTTTTGAATCTAAAAAGTCGCATAGCAGTGATCCAAACACCACGGAATTACAGATTTTCAGGTTAGAGCAACCAAGCATAAAGGCTCAGTTTACATTTTTTTTTAAACAAGAGCATGGCAAGTAGTTTTTTTCTGATCAACTCAGGCTTGAAAACGGATGAAATCAGCACACACTATGATGACAACAACACCTTAATTCTTGACGAATGCCTTGATTTCCTAGTAGATGTGTCGCACTTGGACGATCCTCTGCATGTTTTCAAATTTGAGATTACCAAAAATTGCACCAGCAAACTCAAGCAAGCAAGCTACATTTACAAAGACACTGTTGAGCTGGCAGGAAATGCGGAGTCATGCAAGAGTGTGATTGGAGAGACTTTTTTGTGTGAAAGCATTGGCACCAAACAAAAAAGAATTGCGACCAATGGGATCTTTAACAAATTTGTTTATTCAGAAATTGAGCCTTCAGACAAACTGCTTATCAAAATCAGTTTGAACAATCAAGAAGAAATACTGAAAGAATACACTGTTTTTTCACACGTACGACTTAAACTCACAGACTGTTTGCTGAAAAAAGTCAACAAAAACATAGCAACAATTTCTATAAACTTTGACACATTAGAGGGAATAAATGAGTGGGAGATTACAGATATAAGCTATGTTGTGAACGCGAAACTGCATTTAGACCCTATTGGATTCAAAAGCTTAAATGAAAAATTTCCTATTTTGTGCAAAAGCAAGCAGGCTATGTTTTTAAACTATTCCTTGGTATGGGAGGAAATATACGGCCTGCTTGAAACCAAGAGTCTTACTCACTTCATTGCTAAGTTTCATATGAGCTATCGGTTAAAAGGAACCAACAGAGTTTTTAAACTGGTCAATGCCTCCAAGTATACAAAAAAATATCTGCAGAGCAACGCTTTTGATGACGAAACGAAACAAAATCTTGATTCAGAGCTCAACAGAGATGAGTTTGAAATTAAGCTTATAGACGATAAAAACTATGGAATCATTGAGCCGTACATTATAAATTTGGCCCAAAAGAAAATAACCACTGTCAAGTTTGAAATTAGCAGAAAATTAGGCAAAAAGTCAAAATTGAAAAACCTGGTGGTATTTCAATATTTTAAAAAAGCGAATGTTCAGGATTTCAAAAAATTCAAAGGACTGAGTATTTCGTTGAAAATACCAAGCGAAAGCAACAACCACAGTGTAATAATAAATAGCGGCCAAGACGGCTCGTACCTGGATATCAACAACAACAAGAGCACGAGCTTTTCTGACTTGAAAAGCCTGAACAATTCTGCACCAGAAACAAGAGCAGGAACTCCGATGCAGAGCGAGCCTATGACCAGGGTTTCAATCCCTTCTACCCCCGGGGCATACAACAGCTATAGCAATGGCAGTCTTCAACAAAAACAAGCCATGCTTGGGAACTACATGATCAAGAGCCAAATAAACGAGAAATACTGGCTCTGGAAAAAGTCACTGCGTTTGATGCCGTACCAGTGCGGGATTGTTCTTGTTGACGATGACTTCCAGATAGCGTTTGAAGATGAAAACAAAATCACGGTGAGCCTGCGATTTGTTGGGATTCAGAAAGGGTACTACCCAAATATGGACAACATTAAGCTCTATGACCTCGACAGCGGCACGGTGATAGACTTCTGCCACAAGTTTGGAGTGCTGTGCATATAGAGCTCACTGTCATGCGCATGGAGTCTCTTGCCATTGGTTTGGTAGCCTTACTCGCGTGCTCTTGTCACGTGGCCGATGGTATCAACCACGGATCCGGCTGGCATGTTGCGATATGTGATATGAATAATGGGTCGCAAGCGCATGCACTATGATGTGGAAGGTAAGCCTGTCATGATGAGTGTGGATGGCAAGTATGCATCATGCACACGAAAAGGCTGATCCTCGCTGAATTATTTTTTAGCCCAGAAGCACACGATGCACGGCACATATATAAGTATATACATATGGCAGGACTTAGTTCCGGGCTGAAGCACGATCCTTATTCAATCGACAAGCACATGACGCACTCTTCCGCGTGCAAGCCACTGGTTCTTTTTCCTTTCCACCCAGCACAAGGATCATTCGCTAAGCCCGTGTTAGGGGGTTTTGTTCATGTGTGTGTGCGTGTTGTTTTTTTTTTTTTTTTAAAATCCCACTTGTTCTGAGGTAATTTAGATTCTAATCAACAGGTTATATGGAATCTAAATACGCACAGTTCTGCTGTTGATTCATAACAGGTATTATATTCAAAGCATCAACCAGAAACAAACGCTAGACTGATTTTTTTTCTTCCTTTAGCAGAATCACCAGCCGACAAACCACCACAATGAGCGATTTCCCAGCCCTTGACGACCAGCCTACCAACGTTGAATTCAACGACGCTCTAGACAATGTTGAAGACACCGACTTCTTAAAAAGAGAACAGGATATTCTGGGCGACGAATTCAAAACCCAAAAAGACGAAGAGCTTGTTCATGAGCTGCAAAGCAGCGACGATGATGAAGTCAACGCTTTTAACCAACAATTTCCGGATCTTGACGAAAGCACTAGCAAAAAAGAAGAAACAGAGAGCACATACAACGAGGACTTTGGAGACTTTGAAGAAGCCAAGGTGGACGGCATCAAGCCTGAAGAAAAGCAAGTTTCCACATCACCTTCTGAAGCGATTGAAAACTGGAAGCAAAGAAGAGATTTGGAGATTCGTGAAAGAGATAGCCAAGACGCTGCCAAAAAAGAGCAACTGAAAAAGGATGCTGGTGAGCAAATCCAATTGCTTTATGAATCATACGAAGAAAAGAAACTAAAAACACTTAAAGAAACCAAGGAAAGGGCCGAGCTTTTTGAAAAGGAAAAGCAAGATTTTTTCAAAAGCAACGAGGATTTCGATGCCAAGAGCAATGTTTCATGGAAAAAATCTTTGCAGCTTTTAGACGACCTTGACTCTTTAAGCGTGGCATGTGGTGACAGGGATAGATCAAAGTTCAAAGAATTATTGGTCAAGTTATCTACAAAATAAAAGATCCAGATACACGTATATACAAAAAAAAAATGTAAGTTGTAGAGGTGCTTAAAGCATGCACATGGATCCTCTTCTTTTTTTGTTTTATCAAAGGCAGATATGTGCTGTTATATTTGCATGCATCATTGGCAGGCTCCTTGTGCCAAGATATCTATTTTGGTTTTAAGCTTGCTGAAGCTGCAGCCTGAACAGACATGTTTCTTTGAGCAAATCCATTTTAAATAAAAAGAACTGGCTACATCATAACTCATTAAATCACGTGTAACCATGTTATAGTTTCGCGAGAAAACTTGTTTGTAGGTTTGTTAATAAGTTATTTTTTTAAAAAAACTTTGAAAAAGTTTGAAATGCTTAAATAATGCTTTCTAGAAAGAATTAGGTGTTGGTTGACGTGCATGGTGCAATGTCAAACTTTTATGATTCATATTCGTTTACACATGCGTTGATTGCATAATAAAATATAAATTTATATATAAAAGTAAAAAGAACCGAAACACTGAATAGAGAGGAAGTACACGCTTGATTATAAAGTGCAACAAGCTGCTCTGCAAGCACACATTCATTTACAATCATGCCTTCCCATCAACTACAAAAATACATTTACAATGCTTTGGAAAAGAAGAAAATCTGTAAAGTTCGAATGCCAAAAACCAATGCAGAAACTAGAGATATAAGCGGCTTTGAGAGCAGTCTGATTAATTGGTTAGAGCAAACTGTTTCTGATAATCTTAAGCAAATAATAGAAGAGAATGTCTACAAGTACGAGAAAGACATAAGAACTGTATATGGAAACGACTTTACATCGAGCACGATTGATGAAATAATATCAGGGAAATTGAGCCAGTTTGAAAAAATATCCGATAAAATAATATCAAAAGAAATAGACGATCTAGTGTTGCCCGTTTTCAAAACGAGTATTCTGCACACAAACAAATCAAGCAGGCAGAAGAAATATGTTAACGAGGATGCAATTGATTCTAATCTGCTGACGTTGAAGCATGAATGCATAAAAATGGATACTGAAGAATACTTAAATTTCTTTGAAAAGATTGATCTAACAAGATTCCACCAGGAAGAAGACACGCCTGAAAATGCCGTGGAAACGAATGCTGTGCCTGTGTTTGGTGAAGGTTCCCAAGATAGCATAATGCTATTGCAGAATAAGGAGTTCAGCAAGGAAAGTTCTGTAGAGATAGAAGAGTCCGAAGTTGAGGATGAGAACATTCATGAGTCAATAAAAAGATACAACATTATATTTTGAGACTCTGTCAAGTAACAGCAAAAAGCTTTTAAAGATGTTTTTTTGGTCTTTAAACCTTTATATAGAGTCTCCAATAGTTAGTGGCACATTCTATCTGGTACACTGAAAATGTCAAAGGCACTACTATCTGACCCTGTCCTCACATTAGACGCTATAAAATAATTAGCATTTCATCGGTCTTAAAAATAAAGGAGTAAATAGAAAATTTTTAGTATCAAATATAGGTTTTTTTTTTTTTTTTAATGAAAAATTGTTAATAAAGGTGGTTTATTTAATCAGCGTAAAGTGTAGATCAAAAGTTATAAAGGATGCATATAACAATAATGATGAAATATTATGAACTATTTTAACAAAGCACATTATAAATATATGTATATATATATATAGCTGTATTATAAAAAAATGCAGATACATATAAAACTCCAATATATACATTAAAGCACAACCATATTTATATATTAACAGCTCATAGGGCTATTTTTTTGTTGTTCTGCAATTGAAATTTATCAGTTACTGATAAACCCACATTTAAAATATATAATAAAAGCAAAAGCAGAGAGATTTTATCAAGTCATCTTAACGACAAGGAAATAAATCAGCAACCCGGTTGTATTTAAAAAATCAAGAAATATTGCTGGACAGGTAACATGAACCAAAAAAAGGAAAAACAGACCCAAAAACCTAAAAAAGTCATTCCTGGGTTTACTCCGGTAGTCCAAGGAACTTCTTTTACTTCTTTAAAGAGTGCACCTAAAAAGACTTTCAATGAAGCCAGAAAAGAAAAGAAAAAGATGTTGGAAAATTCAAACAACAGTTCTGGTGAGTTTAAAACTGATTCTGAAGTTACAGGTAACAGGGAATTAAAGGAAAGAAAACTTGTTAAATGGTCAGCTTCCGAAGACAATTCTAGCAGTGGGGATATCTTTCAAAGCTTAGAAGATCTGTCGATTACACACGAAAAATTTGATCAGTTTGAAGCCAACAAAAAGCAATTTAAGATTGAATCCTCATACGATGAAAGCTTTTATAACATGAACATTGACAAAACAAGTCAAGGCTACAAAGAAAAAATGGAAGCTGCCATAAAACTAGAAAATGAAATCTTAAGCGATGCTGCAATGAAACAAAGAACAGGTAATCAGCATATTGATGAAGAAAGAGGATTGGTTGATATGAAAGAAGACGTTGATGAAGAAAGCAAATATTCCCAGGTTGTTGTAGAAGAAAAACCTGCCACTGTTTCTACTCCAAGTCCTATGCTAAAAAAGACATTTGACGGTGCTCAGCTTTTGAAATCTATTCAAAAGCCAATTGGACAGAACACCCCGCTTTCTCCAACATCTGTAATAAGAGATGTTTCCCCTGGAAACGATATTAACTTTAAAAAAAGTACTGTAATGAAGCCTCACCACGGCAAAAAAATTATTTCTAAACTGCATTTGAAAGGAAAGGATGAAACTGTCAAAGAACTGCAAGCTTTTTCTAAGAATTTCCAAATTCCTGAAAAACTTACTAAATCAAAGAATTCTAATGAATGCTCAACCAAGGACAGACCAGAGTCAAAATCATTTTTTGATAGCAGCATTAACCCTTTGGTTGTTGAAAGTATTAAAACTGACTTGTCTAGCAAAACTAAGTTTTTTAACTACTTCAAAAATATTCCAAAAGAAAAAAACATTCCAAAGAGTTTTGCCTCGCCTGTAGTTTTTAACACACAAAGCAGCAAAAAGTATAAACAGGTTTTGAATGGCTCAAGATACTTCAGCAGAAGACTTGCAAAGCATCAATCTTCTTTTTACAAGCAACCTTATTCTGGTATGGACGGCCACCCACAATACTTTTCTCCAATGGCAGCAAATTCAAACAGAAACAATAGCTTTTCTATGAATGGAGCCAGCGTTCCTCCGCAAATGGTTCAAATGCCTATATTCATGGCACCACAGCACGGTGTTCCAATGAAAGAAGGGTCAGGGTCGAATTTGAACTCAAGATCAGGCTCTTTCAATATGGGACCACCACAATATATGATGTCCCCTGGTCAGCCTCCTCAGCAAGCAATGTATATGGGTCCGCCTGTGAACTACTATGTTCAAATGCCTATGATGCCTATGCAAATGCCTGTGATGATGCAGGGAATGCCTCATCAGTCATCAGAAAAGTTTCACAGTGCTCAGGGACAGGCATATGGCCACCACAACAGCACTTACAGAAAAAAGCCACATTACAAAGGAAGCAAGTTCAATGCGAAAGGCAAGCAGGGAAATAAAGCTTCTCCTCAAGAATAAATAAATCACTATTTTTTCATATGTATTTTTTGTCTTTGCACTTATTTTCTTTGCATGTCTGAAAGACTCTAAAGAAAAAAAGAAAGAACTTTTTTTTTTATTTTATATGGGCTTGCCAAGTAGCCTTGAGTAGCTTTAATTAATTAAAGCAGTTCTTTATGCTTTTAAATCTTGTGCATTAATTTGTTTACTTTTTCATGCACTGCAAAAAAACATCCCTTTTAACAATATATATTAAACCCTTTGTTAACGAACATATAAAATTATAACATCCGTGATAGTTTAACGGTTAGAATAGGCGCTTGTCGCGTGCCTGATCGGGGTTCGATTCCCCGTCGCGGAGTTTATTTTTTTTTTTAAATGTGACTTAAAGAAATGTTTAATCAATGTCATTTTAGCAAGTTGCTGAAAGATGTTATCCTTTTTATTTTTTTTTTCTTCTACTTTATTGATTATAATTGTTTAATACATAAATCACTTCATTTAATAGTTGCTTTCATTTTCTAATACTTTTTCAACAATTTTTAAAATTCTAAAAGCTCTATCCAAACTAGGATCGTTAGATTCTGAAGAAATATACTTTGGAGAGGATAGGATTAAGTGAGTAGCCTCATCTAGCATATACTTTAGCTCTTTAAGCAAAACACCGTTTTTACACCACGTTCTAATAGGCATCCAATTATCTACAATGATTCCTGAAATTTTATTGTTCAAGTTTAAATCATAATTAAAGTCACCTCCAAATAACAGAACTGATACTGTGGATGTGGGTTCTACCTCCCTCAAAAATAGCTTTGCGTAATCTTTTCCTTTGAAATCTTTAAATACAGACTCCGAAGAAGAAGAGTATAAAACAAAGTTGGGTTTGTAGCTCTTCTTGTTGCTTTTTTCACCTGTTTTGGGATCAATTTCAACTGGTGCATTTCTCTTTTCATGCAATGTGGAAGAAGGATGGATATAGGAGCTCACAACAGGCAGCGGTTTGTTGACTGTGTTGTCAATCAATGTACCTTTTTTAGTAACAGTCACCTGCTCTTCTCTTGGCTTGCCTTGATTTTGGTATATGTGCTCCATATATTCTTCGTTTCTAACCCAATATCTGATTGATGAAGCATCAATGTCTTTTTCAACTGCACCTGTTGAGGACATTGCATACTTGGTTTCAGGATACTGAACCCTTGCAATGTTTGGGTACAAAGCACCGGTTATTATGGACTTCAAAATGTTATAATTTCCAGAGTTTTCATTGAATTTCTTATCACCATTATTATAATTGAAAGGAATGAATCCTAAGTCTCTTAGCCAGGATTTGAATTGAGCACATGAAGAAGAAATTTCCTTCAACTTCATGTATGAAAGACAGTGCTCTTTCATGTAAGCGCTTTTCTGTGAGCTTTGGTAGTATCCTTGAACAATCTTTAAAGTGGCTATTAAATCACCAAATGTTTCGCCTTTATGTTCTTTAATCAGGGTTTTTATTTTGTCTCTATTTTCAATACCACCTACAAAAGGCAAAGTTGACAACCCTATGATTGAAGCCAATAAGATACCAGTGTCTAAACATCTAAACAAAATAGAATTTATCAAAATTTTACCATCAGTGTCACTACCAGGAAGCAAAGAAATGTACTTACCCATTTTAGTTAGTTCATTATCTTCGTTTATTAAACCTTTTTCTTTCAAATGTCTCTCTGCTTTTTTAATGTTAGAAGTTGATGGAGCATCCATACTTTCCTTCAAAAATTCAATAACATCACTGATATTCATTGCTTTAATGTTCAAGTATAAGTCTTGAAGACCAACTCTTTTAATTTCAGGTATTGGGTAGTCTTGCATTTCGTTATAAGTTTCCAAAGAAAACAATTTGTAGCACTTACCCTCTCTAACTCTACCTGCTCTACCCCTTCTTTGTTTACTTTCTGCTTTAGATATCCAGCCTTCTAGTAATCTAGTGGTATTGTCCTTAGCAGAGTAAAACACAGTTTTAGCTCTACCTGAATCAATTGTTGCAACAACATCATCAATGGTGATGGACGTCTCAGCAATGTTTGTTGAAACAACAACTTTTCTTTTGTTTCTGTAAGAATTGAAAACTTTCTTTTGATCATCTGGAGACAGGGCAGAATGTAAAGGCAAAATTTCAAAGTATGAGCCCAATGATCTTAAGCTTCTGCAGCAAGAATCTATTTCACCAACACCTGGCAAAAACACAATTATTGAACCGTCATTTTTTTCTTTTACAAGCTCTGAATCAATAAAAGCAACTGTTTCCGTGATTAAATCATAAGAAATCTGGCCTGACTTGAAAAAATGTGCATCATATTTAGCTAAGCCGGAAGATGAAGAATTAGAAAGCTCTCTATCATCTTCATCATTCAAGCTCTCGTAATAACTGTCTTCATCTATATCATCGTAAGCAGAGCCACTTTTACTAAAATTAGCTCTGTTGTTTATTTTTGCTTTTGAACCATTAGTTTTATTTGCTCTGTTAGAAGATCCAGGAGTGTTTTTAAATTCCACCATGTTTATCACTTCTTCTAAATAGTAATCAGTAACAGGGAATGTTCTTCCTTCAATGTATATGGTGGCCAATTCGTTATTAAAAAAATCTTTGTATTGTTTTTCATCTACTGTTGCAGACATCAAAACAATTTTGAGACCTGATTTTTTCATTATTTTTTTTAAAAGAACAATAATTAAATCTGTATCAATCGATCTTTCGTGAACTTCATCAATCACAATAGTAGTGTTTTTTAAATCATCTAGGTCACCTTGCAGCATTCTGACCAGAATACCAGTTGTCATAAATGTTAATCTTGTCTTTTTACTTGTTTTGTTCACACCTCTAATTATGTAACCAATTTCTTCACCTAAAGTAGAACATCTTTCTTCAGCAACTCTTTCTGCTAAACCAATAGCGGCAATTCTTCTAGGCTGTGTAACAATAATTCTTCTGCCAAAATCCTCTTTTTCAATCAAATCTTCAAGCATAAATTGCGGGACTTGAGTACTTTTACCACAACCAGTACCAGCTGTGATTAATGTTTTTTGATTGTTATTTATTAAGTTTAAAAGCTCATCTCTTTTTTGGGAAACAGGCAAGTTCATTCTGTATTTTTTAAAACTCTGGTATTCCAAAGTCTTATATCTATCGGTATATTCTTTCTTTAACATGTTAATTTGATCAGTTGACAATGTTTCAACCCTTCTTTTTGTTTTATGAACATTGTTTTCTTTTTTTGTAGGTGCATTCAAGTCAATTTTAGAAGCTAAATCTTCTCTATTTTTAAGCCCGTTTCTATTTTTTATTTGATCCAGTAAAGGAGATGGATTCTTGATAATCTCATTTATGTTTTCAGAAATAAAGTCAAAAAGCTCATAAAGCATCATACCACCTAAAATGCCTAGTTTTTTTACATGAGATACCAACTTGTTGATAATTTCTTTCTTTGTGAATGTTGGCAAATGATACTTTTTATCAAATGTAGAAATTATAACACCAGGCATTTCATAAGGATAATTGGCTGTTTTATAAACTTTCATTTTTAGTTGTGGATTAAGAGTGAATAAACAAACAGTTTCGCTTATTAACTCAACATCATCATTATAAATGCTTTTCAAGCTTTCAATTTCCATGTTCCAAATCTCAATACTTGAACCTAAAGTTTCAAAATCTGCTTCTTCAGTACAGTCTTCCAGCGGAGGATCAATTGCTCTCTTTGTTATGTAGCTGCATGTTTTGGCTTCATCCCAATCATTAATTTTCAAATACTGAGCTGATTCCTCTTCTAAAATCCCTAATTCCATTAATCTTTCAACCTTCATTTGTTGTGCGTACTCCAGTTTTCTGATAGTAATGGTATGCTTTGAATCTTCTCTCTTTTTGTAAAAAAATGGAGGAAGATCTTGTGAAGGTGTTAAAAAGATCAAAAAAGACAAAGGGTCAGAATATTGTAAACTTTCCAAAACATGCGTTTCTTTAAAGCCTAGCTCCATAAGCAATGCTTTTTCTTTAACTAGTTTGTTCAGCGTAGGTAGCTTTCTTTTTGTGATGGTTTCATAATACAAAGGTTGAAGAATCCTTTCTAGATCTAGTCTTTTCTTGTCTGAAAAATCAACGACAGGAGACTTTTCCCAAATTTTTGTTGGAAAAAAAACAAGATTGTCTATTTCAAAAACTTCAGAAGCCAAGTTACTAATTTTTCTTGTTTTCTCATTAAATCCAGCATCTTTTGATGATGAATGAGTGTCAGTGGTGGAGCCTAAAGAGTCCATCACAACCATGGGCTGTATGCTGTTTTTCTTTTCCTGCTCTAGCCTAGCTTGTCTTTCTTTTTCTTTTTGAGCTTGAATAGTTCTCTTTTCAAGCAGCGACTTGAAAGGATCAGTGTCAAAAAAGAAATCACAAGAAACTTTGTTGTTATCCTTGACTAGAGATTTTCTGAAATCTTCTAATTTTTCCCAAGTTTGTCTGTGAACGTTAGGTGGCAACATCATTTTCAAATTAGTGTTGTAACTTATTCTGTACAAAGCAATCGTAGCTGCTAAGTTTCTAGCTTCCAAAGGTGTTTCTTGAGAAACAGAGCATGTCTGGTCTCCGTTGGTAAAACCATAAAGAGGATCTGTCATTTTACAAGTCAGTTTTTCATTGTTTACTGTTTTTTGCAAAATAGCAAAAGATATAAATCCATCAGCTGTTTTGATCATATCATACTCAACTTTGCCCCACTTGTTCTTTTGACACTTTTCATGCAATAAAGCATGCGGCAACTTGCCTGTCCAGCTGCCAGAGGAAGTGACTTTTGCTAAATTTTCCTGTCTTCTCAGCTTCTGTTTTTGATCTTGAGTCAGTTCCTCAGGTTCCTCATTTTGTGAGTTTTTCTTGTTGTTTTTCTTACCTCCCTTCTTAATGGATGCGTCTTTTGGTTGTGCAGGTTCAGCTTTTTTAGAGCTATTCTTTTTAGCCATTGTGAAAATGAATGGTTGTACTGCGTGTACTTTCTTGCGCTTTGGCTGATAAATATCTTCTGGTTTATTTTATTTAATTATTTTTTAATGTTTATATATAAATATTTCTTGCTGACTGCTCGGAATAATGTTCTAAATGGTTTAAATCATTAGTTTTAAAAAAAATTCAAGATGAATGCACAAGATGTGAACAAATTTTTAAAAAAAAAAAAAAAAGAAAAAAAAAAAAAAATAGTAAATGCGTTTTGCTTTTAAAATGCGCTTAGCCTCCTGTTTGTATCACGTGCAATAAAGTTTATTTAAGTCCTGTTATTTTGGAATGTTTTTTTTTTTTTTGATAATATTTTTCTTTTGGGCTGAGCCAACAACAAAAAAAAAAAAATTTTCCACAACAATTATTCTAAAATACATGAACACTTTGCATTGAGGTATGAACTATCAAAATATGCTAGTATAATAACTTGAGAATAGCGAATAATGTTGCAGATAACCAAGAAGAAGAACACATAGGTGTAAAAAAACTGTTATTTTTATTTCCTCTTCATATTTTTGTATACAACGGCAATCCCACATATCATCATGTCTGAATTTAAAGCTTCTGAAAATTTACAAGCCCTTAAAGATGCTATCGAAAACGAAAAAAGCATACATTTATTTGCGAGCAATGATGCCACAAGCGACATAACTGTTGCTGATATTTTGAAAATTGACGGCATAGATTTTGATTTAAACCAGCAAACAAATTTCACCAAAAAAAATCTAGCTTTGAAGGTTATTTTCCATTGTTGGTTGAACAAAGACACTTCTGCAGCTGATTATTTGGCAGACTGCAAAAACAAAAATATTCAAAATGTTAATTTCTTAACAAGAAATGATTTGATTGCATGGTTAAGCGGAGCCAAAAAAGAATCCAAGTTTATTGATGAAGAAAGACAAATACTAAGCAAGAAGGCCTCAGATTCGCAAGGTATCACAAGCATCAACAAAGACAGGCTAAGTGAACAAGGTATTAACAGCCAAGCCTACAAAACCGCTGCTGGAGTTCAAGCTAGCGCAGCTGTTGGCGAAGATGGCAGCACCGAAAGCGAACTGCATGCAAATGGCAGCACTCATATCGGGGCTAATGAGAGAGCTTTAACCGATCATAATTCTTTAATGAGAGGTACCAAATTAGTTGATTTTAATTTTTTGGTAGACCAGACAGAAGTTTTAGTTAAGGATTTAACCAAAGAAATTGGTAGCTTGATTGAGTTAGAGCATAAAAAGAAAACACAAGGTATTGACAAGCATGCAGAATATGAAAGAAATCAAAAAGCTGACAAAACCAAGCTTTCACAAATCACAAGCAAAGCCAAAGATCCTGTTATTTTAATTCCTTCGTCAGCTTCGTCTGTTATAACAATAGCCAATGTAAGAAATTTCTTATTGAATGGTGAATTCATATCATCCAACGATGTTGTGGATATTGACACCGATATAATCAAAATTTCAAAGAAGTTTGACGTAACAAAGCAAAACGATGAAAGCAATATTGTTGTCGGACAAACATTGAGATTTAATATTGTGAACAACACAAGAATGTTTGTTAAGCCTGAATACTGGGATAGAGTTGTAGCAGTTATAGTTAGTGGTCAAGAATGGCAGTTCCAGGACTACAAGTGGAGTAACCCTGAAGAATTATTCAAGCATTGCAATGGTGTTTATTTCGGTTTAAATGAGCAAAGTATGCCTGAAAACGTTAAAAAGTGGAATGTTCACAAATACTTCTTGGATAAAAATAAATCTTATAGAAACCTTGAAGCAAGCAATTTGTTTTGGGATAATGTTAAAAAGGTATGCATAAGTAAAGGAATCATTAAAGAGTAAATGCGATTGTTTTACTTCTTAATTAATCAAACCTACTGGGCTCGAATTTTTTCGGTAACTTCCGATAAGCGAACTGTGATAAAACTTTTTTTTTTTTTTTTTTTTTTTTTTTTTTTTTTAAAAAAAACGCAGATAACTCAAATTTTTAATGTTGTTTCTGCAAAAAACTAGTATGTCGATCGATTCATTTTAAAACTATATATAACAAGTTTAATAAGGTTTGCATATGAAATACTGACAGATTTGTTACTTTAAGCATTTAATAGTTTAAAATTTTATAAAAGCAACTTTGAAAGCAAAGAAAGAAAGAAATATTAATAAAAGCCCAGCAAATAAAAAGTTATTTAAGTTTTAACATGACTACTATTATCAAACACGAATCTGATTTTGTTGAGCTAATCAGTAAAAAATATCACTCCTCCAATATCATTTCTAATGTTTTGCCAGACACCAAGATAATAGAACTTAGTGATGAATTCTTCGCTGATGCCGAAAATTTACTAAAGCCTACTCCACCAGAACAAAAGCCAAATGTTTTCACCGATAAAGGTGCTTGGTATGATGGATGGGAAACCAGAAGACACAACTCTAACGAGTTTGACTATGTTTTAATAAGATCTGGTGTTAAGCAAGGTGCTAAAATTGTTGGATGCGAAGTAGACACTACATTTTTTACTGGCAACAATGGTGAGTACTTTGAAGTCGAAGGTTCTTTTATAAATGATTTTGAAAACTGTTCTGATTTAGCTACTTTAAAATGGGATGTTGTTGTTAACAAAACCAAATTAGAACCTACCAAAAGACACTTTTTCTTAAACACAGAAGGATTAAGTGAAAACAGCTATAACATTTTTAAATTTAAGATGTTCCCAGATGGGGGAATTTCCAGATTTAGATTGTACGGAAGAGTCAACATTGATACTGAATCGATTGAGAAAATTGGTGAAAAAAATCAAGACTGGGCTAACATCTTAAACGGTGGTATCATCACAGCTGCTTCTAACCAGCACTACTCTTCTCCTTCCAACTTGCTACTTCCTGGTAGAGGTATCAACATGGGAGACGGATGGGAAACCAAAAGATCTAGAACTCCTGGTCATACTGATTGGTCTATTATTAAGCTGGGTAAGACATTGAGCTTTTTGGATAAAATAGTAGTTGATACCAAGGACTTTAAAGGAAACTTCCCTAACTACTTTGAAGTCTTAGGCTTAAACAGCTCAGTCTCAAAAGGATCTCCTGCCGTTGACGTCTCAGAAGATGACTCCAGATGGGAGGTTATTGTTCCAAAAACTAAAGGTGTTGCCCACACTGAGCTTGAAATTGATATAAAACAAACAAAAGACATTACTCACGTCAAATTGGTTTTGATCCCTGATGGTGGATGTAAAAGATTAAGAGTTGTTGGCCATTAAAGCCCGGCAGCTTTTATGCACGACTCTTCTTTTCTGCAATTGACCCATTAGCAAGCAAAGTATCTTGAATAAGCTAAAACCCTAATTTATAAATGTTTTTTTTTTTTTTTTTACACTTCTCAGATATATATACTTTTATATAATGTTATAAAATAAAAGTTAAAGCATGTCTTTTATGCGGCTTTTTTCCTTGAACGTATTCGTTTTTATGTTGCTGGTTCCATCAAACAATCAAATCAACTCCGGTAAATGTTAATTATTAGTCGATGCACTTCTGCAGTATTAAATCTGCTTCTGTTTGTTTATCTTATTAGTTTTTATAAGTATGAACATGCTCAGCCTGTTTGCTGCTGGCTATTTCTGCTGGTTGTTCTTCGTAAATATGCTCAGTATCTAGCTCGCATGAGCTGTTAAGAGTTGTTATGGAGTCATTTCTCTTGTTGTCATCAGTGTGCAACTCTTCCAGCTTTGAATGCTCATTGGCGTGAACAAGAGTGTTTGATCTTTTGTCATCATTTACTGCTTCTGTGCAAGTCACGCTTTCGTTAGTGTGGGTGTTGTTAAGTAGTGTTTCTTTAGAAGCCTGTACAATGTCACGTGAGATATCATTGGATTTTTTTTCTAAATCGCTGTTGAGCTTGCTAACGGTTTCACTGCTATTTTCATGGAAAATCATAGTATTTATTTTGTTATCCTGGTTGTGCTTGCTGTACATATAGTTTCTCAATGCCATTGTGGAATTGTTTTTTTTCTTTATGGTGTATGAAAATTAGGTTTTCTTTCTATGGTTTTTCAAAGCTTAATACTTTAAAACCTATAAAGATTAAGTTATTGTTCTATATGCTTAGAAGTCTTTTTCAATGTGAAAATTTGTGGCTACTCCTATATTAATATCGTTATATATATATATATATATATCTGTCTTAAGATAAACAACAGGCTTTTTTTTTTTTGTTTTCCAAAACCCATTCACGAAATGTCAAGCCATTTTTTAAATTTTAGTGCATTTGGCCCTGAGCATCACATATTTATTCTTTTATGAACGAAATGGAATTGTTTTATGGTCACTTCTTGGTAGGCTGATCCTATTAATTAAAAATTTTTGTAGAAGGACAGTTAAGTGATGGAAATAAAAAAAATAAAAAAAAATTTATCACATGTTTTTTTTTTTTCCTGTATATTTCCGCGTAACGGTATTCCGTCTGTGTTCTACTTGTATCTTTATGTAAAGAATCAACTGATTTTTTTTTTTCTTTGCCTGTATACACTGCTAATGAACGATGCTAAAGATCCTTAAATGATGGTGTAATTGCGCATTTTCATGCACACGTTGGCGCGTTCCTAGGTAAAAACTAGTACTCCGAATGCATATTATGCGTTCAAGGGTGTATTTCGACAAATGCAGGGTGTCTATCAACGTTATTTGGATGAACGGCTATCGTCCGATATATTTCTTCGGAAATGTGTCTAGGCGCTGCTTATCCACATTGTTCTGCACAGACAACAATCATGCGACTTTTTCCATCAGCCAGGGATGCACTGAGCAGCTGCGTAGAAATATGTCATTACTATCAAGGTCGCACCCACAACTTTTATTTGGAGCATGGCAGAACTGTGTTTTTTCTCGTCCGAAGGCCTCGCTTTTTTCGGCTTAGCAAGCATGGCTTCCTGTTCTATGCCAGCAGTTCTTGATTCCTCCGCACTCCCCGTCTCGGAATCCAAGTCGCAATCTTCTGAGTGCTGCTGATCACAGCATTGGGCTTTCTCCGGCAGAGTCACAGACGGCAATTCGCGGTCACCAGCGCATGCAAGCTCGCTAATGTTGATGTTCTTAAGCTTGATTGCTTTGTGGCTGTCTCCTGAGCTTGGTGCTGTGTTTCTTTGCCTGCTCTCAGCTCCTTCGAACTCCTTATTTTTGTCTTCAAGTTTGCTGCTTAGCATGGAGCAGCCAAGAGCAATTTGCTCTACTTTTGGAGCACAGAACTGCTCAGGAGCGTCGCTTGAAAAAGCTTTCTTGTCGTTTAATTTTTTGGACTTAGATGAACCATTCTTAAAAGCTATGGTACTGTCTAAGGCTTCAGAACTAGACTCCATGTGCGTTTCTATGTTACTTCCCTTGCGTCGGATGCTCTGATCAATTCCATCGCATTCCTGTTTGCTTTCTAACTGTGTAACAAGATGCACTTTCATTGAACCCTCCTCACCAACTTCTGTTGAGACTATGCACAAATCGTCGTTTTCACACAGCTTATTGCTTCCGCTTAGGTTTTTGATTTCCTTGTCTATTTCTGCAGACTTTATCATTAAATTGGCGCTGCTCTCGATGTTTTGTTCATTAGCCTTAATTTTTTCGACTGGGTTAATTACTTTTTTATTATCGATGTGCTTTTTAAAAGTTTCTGCTTTTTTTACTAAAGCATCGTTTTCTTTTCTCAGTGGGTTTGCTTGTGCTTTCTGCTGGTATTTGACTGTATTTCCTATTTCTTGCTTATCCTTTTCTGTGGTATTGGAAGTTTTGTTTGTTTCTTCCATGCTTCTAGCAGCCTCGTAGTCTCTTCTTGTCTTCTCGTTTTTGGCTCTTGATTGTTCTTCCTTTTTTCTATTAGCATCTGCCTCTTTTCTCAAATTCTCGTTCTTCACTCTTAATTGTTCTTCCTTTTCCCTCTTTGTCTCACACTCTCTTCTTAGCTTTTCACTCTTGGCTCTTGCTTCCTCTTCTCTTTCTCTCTTTGCTTCAAATTCATTTCTCAGTTTTTCCCTTTTAGATCTTAATTCTTCTTCCTTTTCTCGTTTTGTATCTGTCTCGTTTCTCTTCTTTTCATTTTTGGCTCTTAATTGTTCTTCTTTTTCCCTTTTTACTTCAGATTCTCTTCTAACCTGTTCATTGTTAACTCTTAATTCTTCCTCCTTTTCTCTTCTTGCTTCTTTATCTGAAGCATCTTGTTTTTGCTTTTCAAAATCTTTTTTAATTATATCCATTTTCTTATTAAGAGTCTCAACGTTATTCAGAGTAATTTGTGTTTTTTCTTTAAATTCAGTATTAGCTACCAATATTTTTTGCATATAGTCTTCAGATTGCTCACATTTATTTTTAATAAGCTCTACGGTAGAAAATCCAGTTTTTAAGATTTCAATTTCATTGCTTAACAAGATATTTTTGTTATTTAGTTCACCTAAGATTTTTGTTACTTCTTTTCTATATTTATCAAAACTTGCTTTCATGTCAATGTAATTTTTTAAAAATTCAATTGATTTATTGGCTAAAGCAAATTCTTTGGCATCAATTTTTGTAGTATTCTGATCCATTCTTTATTTCTTTTCTTTAATTTAATTTAATTTAATTTAAATAGTTTTAGTTTTCAATTTCATTCAACTTAGGGTTTCTTAATTTTCGCTTTTTTCACCAAATACATCTAAACCATTTTTAACTTTAAAAATTTTATAAACGTGTATCTCGGCTAGCAAATTGTCAAACCAATGTCTTTTTATGAAATCGTCTCTATCTAATACATTTTCAGCTGTTTCACAAAAACTGTCAGGAATCTCATATATTTTTTCTAATTTCCAAATTTTCTGTTCGTCTTTTGTGGACAACTCTTTTTTATTTAAATCTTCTATAGAATCATATAAGGTTTGTATAGTCTCTGGGTTTCTGATAGTAGCAGAAATCAAGCACATTCCATCATCAGTCAGCTTGTCTTCTATAGTTTCAACAAGTAGTGGAATAAATCTGCTATCAAAAGTAATATCGGCACCAAAAACAAAGTCAAATTTCTGCTTTCCCTTATCATCGCCCCATACCAGTTCACACGCTTGAATTCTATCTTGATTTAAATGGTTTAAACTTATGTTGTCTTTACATTTTTCCACAACCAAATTACTGCCGTCTGTAAGTAAAAAAGAGGTTTCAGTAAGTATATTGGATAGAAAAATACCTAAAAACCCGGTTCCACAGCCCAGCTCTAAAGCATCTTTAGATTTTTTCAGAGTATTCAGCAAACTTGGATTTTTAGCGGTCAAGTAATAATAAAACAATAATGCTGCTTCCCATGTTCTGAACCCTGTAGTGCCGTTACTTGCTAAAAGATTTCTTTCTTCTTTTATATATATTTCACAAGAATCTGCTTTATTGTCAAAATTTGATGCAACCTCGTATACTACCAAATCATCAGCATTCGACATATATTCACTGTTCATGAAGTATTCCGATTCTTCAACAACCAACCATTCTGCTAAATCTTCTTGTAAAGCCTCATCATTGAATGCAATGTGTGAACTGCTAATATTTTGGTTGATAATTGCCAAAAGCTTTTTGTTATACTTTGTCTTATTGCTTAATAAGTGTTTTAGGGCATCAAGCTCATCGCTATTTGCAAGCGTGTAGCTGTTTGATTTTATTTCATCATCCAGCAGTCTCAGTGGAAATTTTTGTTTTAGTTTTCTTATTAACTCTGTGATTTTTGTTTCCATTTTGTTTAATATAAACAAATTTCAGGCTGTCTAGGCTATTTTTATTGTAGGTTCTTTGGTCAGAGGCTGTGGCTAAATACAAATGCTTCATTTTGAATTTTTAAATTTCACAATTAAAAAATCTGCTTTTTAAAAAAAAAAAAATTAAAAAAGTTTACCTTTTAAAATTAAGCAAAAAAGAATAATGTTTATTGCTACAAATCAATTTTTTTTACCAAAAAAAAAAAAAAACACTAAGGTTTAAACATAAATATGTAAACAAAAAACATAAGTCATGTGACACAAGTAAACAAAAGTCACGAGTCTGGCATGCTGCTAGATCATGTGACATATCTTTTGTTTTCTTTGGCCACATGACATGCCGCTACCGTTATTGCAGGGACAAACCGTCAATGTCTCTCCGCGAGCAACAAGAATGCTGTATAAGGCGGCTCATGCTTGCGAGAATCGGTGACTTCTTCTTTTTTCATTCGCTGTATTTTTTTTTTCTTAACAGTTTTAAATTATTTTTGTTCACTCCTTCATCAATTTTAAAACTAGAAAAATAAATAGTTATGATTTCTACAGTATTCACATCCTACTGGACTATCATGTTTGCACAGCAATTATTTTCAATCATGGCCTAAAAAAACATCTACACCAACCAACCCAAACTTATACAACGATATTTTTATTGTCAAATATGGCTGCAGCAAACACTTTCCCATTAGAAATCGGTACAACTTGTGACATGCATGTTCATCTAAGAGATGGACAAATGTGTGATTTAGTCACTCCTACAGTCAAGGAAGGTGGTATTAATGTTGCCTACATCATGCCAAACCTACAACCACCTGTTACTACAATCGAACAAGTGAAGGTTTACAAACAAAAACTTGAACAGCTGTCCCCAGGAACCAAATTTTTGATGTCTTTTTATTTAAATGATACCATCACTCCTGAGCTGCTAGACGATGCCAAAGATTACATTCATGGTATCAAAGTATATCCAGCTGGTGTCACCACCAACTCCAAAGGCGGGGTTGATCCAACAGACTTCACTCCTTTTTACCCTGTTTTAGAAAAGATGCAACAGTACGGTTTGGTTTTGAATATCCACGGTGAAAATCCTCACAAAGAGGGTTCCAATACAACTGTGATGACAGCTGAGCCTGAATTTTTACCAGTTTTAGAAACAGTACACAAAAAGTTCCCAACTTTAAAAATTGTTTTGGAACATAGCACAACTGAAGCTGCCTTAAACGCTGTCAAAAAAATCAACTCTCCATACGTTGCTGCAACCATCACTATTCACCATTTGTTTTTAACTATTGATGATGTTGTTGGCTCACCTTTGAACTTTTGTAAACCAGTTGCCAAAACCTATAACGATAAAAAAGCTCTTATCGAAGCTGTTTTGTCTGGTGACTCCAGATTCTTTTTAGGAACTGATTCTGCTCCTCACATAGTCTGCAACAAAAACAAGCTACTTGGTTGTGCTGCTGGTGTTTATGTATCCAAGTACTGCTTACAAATTTTAGCTCAATTTTGGAAAGATAACAACGGTGATTGGAACAACTTTAAAAAGTTTGTTTCAGCAAATGGTTTAGGTTTTTACGGCTTAGATCCTAAAGACTTACCAACTGAAAAGTGTTATTTAGTTGAAAAAAGTATCACCATTGAAAATGAAATAACCGATGGAAATGGTGTATCAGTTATTCCTTTCAAAGCTGGTGAAACTTTGAACTTTGATATTGAGTGGAAATAAACCTTTTTTAATTGCTACACATAAAGAAAATAGATCGTTACCCTTGATATGTTAGATAGAGAAGAAACATCATGTAAAAGCAAATAGTATAATTTAGTATACTTAAATTTACATTAACAACAATTAAATATTGATACCTAATAATAAACATAATGCTTACTGAAACAAATATATTATCTATATTTTAATTAATTCTAAAACTAATTGTTTTCCAACAATCAATGGATGGTTCATTAGCAGAACAGCTTTACTGTTGTTTTCAGAGGAAATCAGTGTCATTTTTTTGCCTTTTATAATTTGACATAAAGAAAGATCAGACATGGATGTTTCTACCAGTAGCTGCTGGTTTAAATCGTATATTTGAACAAGATTTTCACCGCATAATATCAAGTAATCCCCATGCATTTCACATGTTTTAATTTGAAAGTCAATCATTAAAACATCTTTTATACCGTTCACAACCAAACCAGAATTGTTCAATAACACCACAGTGTTGCTGTAAACAAACACAATATTTTTGCCAGAATGAATCATAAAACTTCTAACAGCTGTTACTTTATTTTTCATTATTTCTTGCACTCTGTTTAATAAAAGCTTTTCTTTGGATAATTTTTCTAAAGCTACTACGCCATCTGTCTTTTCAGTATCAAAACTAGGCTCAATAAGAATGTCTGGAAAGTGAGGAAGTTTTAGCCCATTAACATTGAAAAGTGTATTATAAAGCAAGAATCCTTTTGATGTGTGAGCTACAATAAACGATTCTTTGAAATAAGTAACAGAATGCTTGCCTCCCACAAGATTTGAAATATATCCAGATCCTGCTGATCCGGTGTTATTCACAGACAAAGGACTAATCGTTGGCAATTTGTAACTTTTGTGGAATTTAAATACTCCTATGCTGTTGGAAAAGAAATCATATTCAGGGATAGAGCATATAATTACATTTTTTCTTTGATAGCAAACCTGGATGCTATTTTCCAAGTCTTCAGCAATGCTAAAATCGTCTACCTTGTCATTTATGATAATTCCAATTGTAGTTTCATCATCTTTTGCATTTTGAATTACTTTATAATTCTGTTCATTGACACTTCTGTAGTATGCTATTATCAAGCTTTGACAACTGATGTAGTATAAAAATCCTCTTGAATCTAAAACAATAAAATAGTTAATGGTTGGACACAACTCAATTTTTTTTATGTTGCCTACTCTGCATACTAATTTCCAGTTGCCAAGCTTGCTTCCAGTTCTTTTTTTAATCGACTGGTGTTTTAGATCTGTCTTTTTTAAGTAAATCCCAGAAGTTGTAACAATAAGCTTAAACTTATTGCTTTCGAAATTAAAAGACAAAAATTTAATAACATCTGCATTCAACCATTTCTCATTATTTTCATAGACATCTTGCCTACTTGGCTCAGAAAATTCTTTGGAAAATAACAAAGTGTCATCATCATCATCATCATCATTGTGATTGTCGTTGTAAACATGTTTTAAAGCTAAATCCAGAGCAGATTCATGGGTAGGAACACTCAGATTTTGAGAATATTTTTTTTCTTTGTAGTAGAAAAGATCATTTACACATTTGAGTTTAAAAACAATAGGATCTTCTTTGTTATGGTTGTACAATTGCAACATAGAAGATATAGAATTTGTCCATTTTAGCAATAAGTCAGTTGTAGGGGCAATAAAACTGAAAGATTCATTTGTTGCAATATTTCTGACTTTGAACTCTAATGAATGACTAACATTAAACTTTGATTCCAGATTCAAGTAATCAATGGGAATTGGTCTTTCCGTTAACTTATAAAAAAGTTGACCATTCTTTGTAACTTTCTCACATATAAGCAGAATATTATCAAACAAAAACAAAATACACCTTGGATGATTGGACACATTTGATGAAATGTAAAAATCTCTCTTTTTTAGTAGTTCGCCTTCAAACAGCAGCTTTCTCTGGTTTTCGGTTAGCCTCAATTCTAACTTTTCAGATTTTTCGTCTTGGTCAACTTGCAAAAGAGCATCTTTAATCTGACGGTCAGACAAAATGTCTAGTTTTCCTTTAATGTTTTTGTTCATTATAAGCTGCCTGTTTATTCTTAAAATACGAGATCTATCAACCGAAATTCCCAATAATTTGTCAACAGCATTACTTAGAGCACGAATTTCTTCTAAAGCAATAGTAATAAATTCATAGTCTTCATGGTCAGAAGTAATACATTTTAAGATAGAATTCAAAGTTATAGGCAGGTTCTGCAAAGATTTGAAAAATCCACCTAAAAATATAACGTCGTGGTATAGCTTAGAAAGTTTAATTTCAGAAGATTCTTCAATTTCTTGAATCCAGTTCTTGAAATTAGACACAGGTTGGTTTTTTTCCCAGTCAAAAACCTCATTGACATAGCCCATGCACTCAGTATATTCTAAGTACAATTTCGTAGCATTTGAAACCCATCTCAAATAGATTTCACCTATAGTATGAATAAATTTACCATCAGTGCTCAATTTTTCATATAAAGGATCTAAAAGGTACGCTTTATGTAAAGCTGCCATTTTTTCAAAAATGGTAAACGCTTTTACTTCAAAGTTGGGGTCGTTTGGCAGCAACTGACTGTAAAATTTCTTTCCATAAATTTCTGTTGCAGCATTTGCCAAGTTAATAGATCTTTCTTCTAAAATAATAAGATCAAAAATAAAACTTTGCTTTTTAAGCTCCAAAGGAGGAATTTTGCTAATTTCTTCACTTGTTAAATTCCAATACTCTGACCAAACTCCTATTGTTCCATTTTTCAGTTTTGATGAGTTTTTGTTTAAAGTGTCTTTCAAAATAACCATTGAATCTTCAGAGCTATTTACTGTTTTAACATTATATTTGCTGCATGTGAAGCTTGGACATTGGTACTTGCTATCTTTCACAAAACGTTGACAACAAAAACAAGTTGTTAATTCAGTTAAAATACCAAATACATCAAGCCCTGGGGTTATGATTGTCAATTCCTCGTTAATAACCGAGTGATCATCGTTTTCATTTTGAGGATAAAAAGAGTTGTTGGAAAGAATTTCGTTTGATAGAGTCTTTTCAAATTTTATTGCCTTTTGCCTTAACAAAGAGTTAATAATTTGATCAACATTTTTGTTTATAAATTCCTCGTTATACTTTGAAGAGGTATTAAACTCAATCAAAAGTTGAATCAGCTGAAAAAAAACGTATTTGTCAAATAAGTATTCAGAGAACCATTCAAAATAAACTTTTAATAGCCATTGGTAAATTTCACTCATGGAAAAAATATTGTTACATTCTTTTATATGTGTTTCTTCAACTAGTTCAATTTTAAATAATTGTGTTGGTATCGAAACACTTGGAACTTGCATTAATGGCTTAGTCCCGCTATAGCTGCTTACACTGGCTGTTCGATTTTCACTTCTGTGAGAAGATGATGGCGCTCTGAATTGAAACTGGTAAGAAGTATTGCTGCTATTATTGTTGTTTTTGGAGGTTGGGGTGTGTGACTTTGTTAAAATGTTGCTTGAAGAATTTCCAAAATAACCCAGAAAACTGTCATTATTATTGTTTCCAGCATTATTTTGAATAAAATCAGCGTAATTGTTATTTGTTTTATTAAAATAATCAAGTTCACCACTAAGAGGACTAGATATTGAAGTTAAGTTACTGCCTGAAGAAGAGATTCTTTGTTGGTTCATACTCAATATACTGTTAGGTTTTGTGTATTGAAAAAGTTGCAAATCCTCCAATAAATCAGTTGTTTTGATCCTGCTTCCGCTGTATTTTCCTTTAGCACTCGTTAACCCATTTTCCATGTATGAAACTGATGATTCAGTTCTAGGAGGAAGAATTGATGCTCCCGTAATTCCTTGATCAGCCTGCTTTCTATTTGTCAGCTGTATATGGGGCCTTCTTTTAGTCAAAGGAGAAGGCAATTTTTCTTTATTATTAGGATCGTCATGAGAATTAAATCCATTTTGGAAGGAGTCAATTAACGGTGGAAGTGGTCTTGCTAAATTGTTTGTTGTTTTTATTTGTCTGAAAACAGATGCTGATGATTTAACACTTGGTGGTTTGTCAAATTTAAGCAGCGTACTTGAGTTATAATTTTCAGATTCGTTTACAACATCCATGGTATTATCAAAAAAATTCAGTCTGTTTAAAGTGTTTTCAGCTTCCATTGTAAAACGGTTGTGCACTTCATTGTCTTCTGCCTGATAAAATGAAGTTTTATTTATTATGTTGTCCTCGTCTTCGTCTGTCTCAATAAAAGCATAGCTATCTTTGGTCATATCCTTGCTTCTGACGTCTGATATGCTGTCTCTTATAGAATCCAATCGATTAATAATTCTGGTGGTATTGTTTTGGCTTTCAAAAGAAACATCCAATTCTTCAGTTGTCAGACTTTCAGAATGTACTTCGTAGTCAGTTTCAGCAGTTTCTGATATTTCTACATGCACCACTGTTTCGATGACCTTTTCTGAGACAGATGAAACATTATGAACATTATTTCTTGTGACTGGCCTTCTAGAGATTGAGCTTAAAGGGGGCAGCTGAGGAAGCTGAAGGTCATCCGAACCATCAACCATGGCTGTTTTTATTTACTAATTGCTGTTGAACGTTTTTTCAAACCAAAAAAATACAAACACTGCTGGAATATTAGCAGTTGAAGTCAATTAAAAACTAAAGATTTTGGAATAGTGCTCTTTTAAGTTTTTCAGGGTTCTTGTTTTTGGTTTTTTCATTTATCATCTCTGATATGCACAATAACTAGTAGTTATATACAAAATAAATAAATAATTAATGAATTAAATAAATAAATAAATAAGTCGAGAAAAAAGGATCTTAAGACTATTCTCAAGTTCAAAATTTGAATGTAGACAATCTTTCAATTTAATTCATCTTTTCACTTCAAACCTGCATCATGTTGTTTTCACAGATGTACATCTATCAACTCCCTGACTATAATCTTACTGTGCACATTCACCTTACAATGGTTAATTTTTTTAAAAACTCAAATTTAAATTTTTCAAAAAAAATCAAAAAAAAAAAAATCACATTTTGTTTACTCTGTGTTTTCCGCTTTGAGCAACAATTTCAGTTGGGCCGCATATGGAGGAGAGTCAAAAGAAAAATTAAATCCGACAAACGGTTACATCCGCAGGTGGCTGCTCATCTATCGACCTTGGCGCAGAAGACATATCTGCAACACTTGAAAGGAACTGACAAAAGGACCAGCAGCAAAAACATGCTCCACAGCCCTGGCAGCATGCTCACTTGCTCGCTCACTCGTTGTCACCGTAGTTGATTCCGCCGCCGCCGCCGCCCTGGAACTTCCATCCGTTCGGCGACTCTAGGCTGAACCCGCCGCCGCCGCCGGCGTTCCATGGTGTGTGCTTGAAAAAGGCGTTTTTGGTTGTGGTGCTTGTGCTCATCGTTGGATAGCTGGTGGGCCTGGGTGCCTTTAAAACAAAGTTCTTATGTGGATTAGAACTTGTGCTTCTCTGTGGAGAAACAACAGCCAGAAAATGTCCTGCTGACTGCACTCGATGAGAAAAAACACCCAATGGCTCTGGTTACCCGGCCACCAGAACAGATGCCAGAAAAAAGGAAACGTGATCAGCATTTCTTTTTCACGAAAAAAAAACCAGGCAGCCGGTTCCCTTTCCGGACGATGGCAAGAAGACCCGACAGCTGCAGAGAAGACTGGTCACGCGGCACGCACTCGTTTCTTTTTCAGCGTGTCTCCCGCTTCCACTGTGTTTTCTCCGCTTCCTCTGACTTCTGCTCGCTTTTGCTGACTTCTGCTCGTTTCAAGCACGGGCGCGTGTGCAGGAGAGAAAAATTTTCTTTCTTTTTTTTTTTTTCTTTCTTTCTTTCTTTCTTTCTTTCTTTCTTTCTCTCTTTTCTTTCTTTCCTTTTTTGGACAACCATCTCTGAAGACTTTTTTTCCAGACTGTGAACAGATTATATAATAAGCCAGTACTCAGGCAGGTCAGGAAAACAGTTGTCGTCTTTTTTTTCTGTTTTCATTTAACTAGTAATAGAAACAGAATCGAGTAATCCTGGAATAAGGAAATTCAATCGTTGTGAACGGTTTTTTTTTCCTGTTCTTCAGTAAAAAAAGAGAATTATCAGAACCCAAGATTTAATATCTACAGCAACGCAAACACAGAAAATGTCAGAATTCAAAGACTGCTCTAAAGCCCACGAATACTTAACCAGCTACACCGAAAAGGATGGTTTGAGTGTCTCTCAACTGATGGACTCCAAGATCAGAGGTGGTTTGACCTACAACGATTTCTTGGTTCTACCAGGAAAAATCGAGTTCCCATCTAACATTGTTTCTTTGAAAACCAAGTTGACAAAGAAGATCACCTTAAACACTCCTTTTGTTTCTTCTCCTATGGACACCGTTACCGAATCTAACATGGCTATCTACATGGCCTTATTAGGTGGTATCGGTATAATTCACCACAACTGCAGTGCTGAAGAACAAGCCGCCATGGTCAAGAAAGTTAAGAAATTCGAAAACGGTTTTATCAACGATCCAATTGTTTTGTCTCCAAAGGACACTGTTGCTAAAGCCAAAGCTTTATCTCAACAATACGGATTTTCTGGTTTCCCAATTACTGGTATGTACGCCCCCTTCCAAATGAATAGCATATGATGCGTGGAAATAGCTTCTTTAAACAAGCTATGCGGACAATAGGAATAATAATATTAAAAATTGTTTTCAACTTGGTATTTTTATCAAATTGTGTTGACATGCTTTAATTCAGGAATTTGGTTTCTAAAAGAAAATAAAGAGAATAAAATAACGTGATGTTCAACCTATAATTAATAACTTTCGTTCTACTGAATTTATGATCAAACGATCTTGCAGATAAATTATATTTTATTTCTGATTATTTTATTCAACAGTTTATTTTCAAAGCTTAGCTTATTTTTTTACTTTGTTTTGGATAACAAAATCAAAGGAAAAAGAAACAAACTCTTCCATTTCTGAAATGAAAACAGTCAAATCAATTTTTATTGTTATTATTTTTATTCTCCAGACGTTATCATACGAGTTTTCCTTTTACAACAAGGCTTGCTTTTGCAAAAAGAAAACAAAACATTAAATCTTAGGTTAAGAATAATTTTTCTGATTTTACTAACAATTACATCTTCTTTTTTTTGCTTTACTCACGTAAACAACTACCATGCTTATATGTGTACCTAATATTTTTTAATAACAGAAAACGGTAAATGTCCAGGAAAATTAGTCGGTATTGTCACTTCCAGAGATATTCAATTTGTTGAAAGCGACGAAGTACTATTAGAAGAAATCATGACCGGCGAGAAGGAACTAGTCCATGCCAAAAAGGGTATCACTTTGTCCGAAGGTAACGAAATCTTGAAGAAGACCAAGAAAGGTAAACTACCAATTGTTGATGAAGAATTCAACTTGGTCTGTATGCTAAGTAGAACCGATTTAATGAAGAATCAGTCCTACCCATTAGCCTCCAAGAGTGCTACCACCAAGCAATTGCTATGTGGTGCTGCCATTGGTACTTTGCCATCTGACAGAGAAAGATTAGAACAGTTAGTTGAAGCCGGTTTAGATGTTGTTATCTTAGACTCTTCTCAAGGTAACTCTGTTTTCCAATTGGAAATGATCAAGTGGATCAAGGAAACCTTCAAGGAATTAGAAGTCATTGCTGGTAACGTTGTCACCAGAGAACAAGCCGCTTCTTTAATTGCTGCTGGTTGTGATGGTTTAAGAATTGGTATGGGTTCTGGTTCTATCTGTATCACTCAAGAAGTTATGGCCTGTGGTAGACCACAAGGTACTGCTGTTTACAACGTATCTCAATTCGCCAACCAATTCGGTGTTCCAACCATGGCTGATGGTGGTGTCCAAAACATTGGTCACATCACTAAGGCTTTAGCCTTAGGTGCTTCCGTTGTTATGATGGGTGGTATGTTAGCTGGTACCACTGAATCTCCAGGTGAATACTTCTACAGAGATGGTAAGAGATTAAAAACTTATAGAGGTATGGGTTCTATCGATGCCATGCAAAAGACCGATGTCAAAGGTAACGCCGCTACTTCTAGATACTTCTCTGAAGGTGACAAGGTTTTAGTTGCTCAAGGTGTTTCTGGTGCTGTTGTTGACAAGGGTTCTATTGTCAAATTTATCCCATACTTACACTCCGGTTTACAACACTCTTGTCAAGACATTGGTGTTACTTCTTTGGACGCTTTAAGAACTGAAACTGATAACGGTAACATCAGATTTGAATTCAGAACCGCCAGTGCTCAATTAGAAGGTGGTGTCCACAACTTACACTCTTACGAAAAGAGATTACACAACTAAGACTTCTTTTTTGTTTGGTGTAACAAAATAGAAACTTAGAAAAGGAATGCAGAACAGTTTCATTGTTTTAATCATCATTATTGTATATAAAGTAAAAATTTAAATATTAACTGTTAGTGATTTGGTAATTTTTTTAATTTTTTTCATAACTTTTTACATTTATTTTGCATCTTTGTCTTCATGGCCTTTTTCATTTAAAAGCAGTGATATTATATTGTGATGAATTCCTGAGTGTTTTCCTAAAGACGAAGCGCTGTCGTTGTAGTACTTTAAACGTTCCAGCTTATTTTTGGCATTCATGTCTGGAGGAAGTCTCTCGTTGATCGCATCCAAAATCTTTGACTTGGAGAACTCGTTGGTATCTTCAAGAGTTTCTTGGTTTGGACTGTCGTCTTTGCTTTTGACTTTACGAATATCCATGCTATCTTTCTTCAACATAGAATAAATCTCTGACATACGGGATATATCAAATATCTTTTTCTTAAGGTTGTCGCTTGACTTATTTGATTCTGATTTCGACAAAGATTCAGTGCTATTTTCTGTATTGATAGATTCCGAAGATTCTTTGAACCCATTCATCACTAACTTGTCAATGTTATTGTCTTCGCTTGGCAACTCAGCATCATCACTCAACTCTTCATTAGTGCAAATATTTAGCACTCCAAGTAAAATTTCGGTTACTTTCTCGCCAACAAAGGGTAATGACCATGTAAACACATCCATGAATTTGGGCAAACTATAAGGATGCTTCACATGGTTAAACTGCCTGATATTCATAGTGTTGTTCTCAAATTTCAAAATAGCAGCTTTGTTGTGGTATGAGTCTAAATAGTTTGGTGCAGAGAAAATGGTTATTAGCGTTGGGAAATTGAACTTTTCTGAGTTTTTGTACATTCTATACCCCGAATCTTGTGCTTCATGAGCTCTTATCACACACAAAAGGTTGTTTCTATCCAAAAATGCGTTAACGGCATCATAATTGTACATATAAGAACACCCTCTCTGTGTATTTTCAACAAACAGGTCTGTATCCGAAGGCATTCCATTGATTTGATCATAATCCTCTAAAGGATCAGCCCACATTATATCGCAAAATAGCCCTGAGCTAGGAACTTCTTTGAATCTGTCAGGTATTTTAGTGTTGATATCTGTTATGTACTGAAGCTCTGGCGAAATACCACCATGCACACAGAAATATTGATCATTAAGCAAGGCTGCCAATGGCAAGCAGTTAAAAGATAAACAAAAGTGCTGAAATATCTCAACACCTTTCAGCTTGTTTTTTTTCTCATACTTGTAGATGTTTTTCTGGTATTTGTGCAAAACTTCGTTTTTGAAAGTGAAGTAAGACGTCAAATGCTTGCACTCGTGGTTTCCTCTGAGCAAAAAAACTCTATCCGGATAGTTGATTTTTAAAACGTACAAATATAACAGAGTCTCTACTGAGTAAACACCTCTGTCAACATAGTCACCCAAAAATAGGTAGTTTGTTGTCTGTATTGAGCCACCAACCTCAAACATTTTCATCAAATCATAAAATTGTCCGTGAATATCACCCACTATGTTGATAGGCATTTTGTTGATAATTAGCAAATTAGGCTCTTTTTGAAAGATTTTCATGGCTTTTTTCAAGACAAGCATCGTTTGGTGGTTTGTTAGCCTTCCTTCTATCAAAAAAAATTGTTTAAGTTTTTCCAAGTCAAACACTTCTTCGTCTGTTAACCTGACGTTATAGTTGTTGTTGAATGGATTGCTATTTTGATTTTCATTGGAATACAAGGTCGTTTCACCACCAGTATGTGGTGGCCTTAATTTACTGAAATATTCTTTACCTGACGGCAAAGAACATAAAACTCCTTTTTCAGGATCGTACTCTTGTGAAATCATAAATAATGCTGCTGGTTTAGTTGTTAATACTCTATGTCACTTAAATGTAGAAGAGCAGAAAATGATAGAATATTTGAAAAAATCCGGTGAACCTGTATTTGCTCTTTTTTATATAAAACAGAGAAATAAAAAAAGGTTATGACTGTATAAAATAGTATCAGAATATGCTTATTTATATACTTGTTTGCTATTGGTTTTGCAGTTTTCTCATATCCAACAGTTAGACTATACAACCATAACATTGTCTTTTTAAAAAAGAAAAGCTTCCCTTTCCTTTTTTTTTTTTTTCTTTGCAATTTTAAAAATTTATGTACTCATTTTGTTCATTTTTTTTTTTTTTCTGTAAAATCACTTTAAAAGGCTGAATAATATAAGCTTCTCAAGGATAGGTATTAGCATTTCCAGCATAATCACAAAAATTGAGAAACATGATCCAGATTTGTTATTGATCAGCTTAAAATTTTAACTTTTGCTGTCAGTTTACCAAGCAGCAGCTGATTTTTGCTAGCAAACAAAAGGGCAGTTTTTTAGGTGACCTATCCAAAAAAGATTCATTAGTTTATAACAATTATCTCCGAGCATCGGTGGTTTAATGGTAAAATTCAACGTTGCCATCGTTGAGCTCCGGGTTCGATTCCCGGCCGATGCAAGCTTTAATTTTTTTGCTTTTTTAAAAAACATCACGTGATGCAAAAACAAAAAAATTCAAGATGTGGGGTTCGAACCCACGAGTACGATGTGTACATTAGAACCTCATTCTAACGCCTTAACCTCTCGGCCAATCTTGAATAGAAAATATAACAACTCATATGTTGGTGATCAAAAAAAATAAAACACAAATTCGTGTATTTTTTTAACTAAAAAAAATTACTTTCTTGGCAAAATGAAAAAAAGAAAACTCCCCCGCCGAGAGTCGAACTCGGGTCTACGCTGTGAAAGAGCGCCGTGATAGCCGTTACACTACGAGGGATAGTTATTATTACTTGAAAAAGTTTAACACATTTGTATCTTTCTTCGCAGTAGTAGGAGTAGCTATTCCAACTGTCGAAGAATCATGTTTGATTTCCAAAATTGCATCTGCTGTACTGTCATTCCGCCAACAACTGATAAAGCTGCTTGTGTTAAAATCAGCATTGCTTTCTTACACAGTGCTTCTGAATAAAAAAGAAATGTTTGTGCTTTGTTTATGGGCGCTGGCAAAACCAAGGCACATGTACCGGTCCTCAAAGCTGGCGGTTTTTGCGGGCACTGATCTTCTGCGAGAACAAGAGGTTTCAGGGCTACCAACTTTCTCTGTATAGCTATTTTGAAAACATGTCTCATGCAGACTCTGGCTGTGCAGCTATTTTGCAGGCAGGCTCCTTTGGACTCCCTGTCCACAAGCACTGTTAGCCAGTCTTCCTGAAGGATGTTTCCTCTGTTGCTAGCGGAGTTTAAGCGGATAGCTCCACGCTAACTTTCCCCTCCAAGCGTAGTTTTTAGGTCACTTTTTTTTTTTTTTTTTTTTTTTTTTTGGCACTGTCTTTTTTTCAACCATAATTAAATAATCAACATAAGTATAATATATAAACGGTATCATTCATAAGAATGATGATTTCAAGTGGATGACTCAATTGAATTGGAATAGAAGACCATACAACTTGAATATTCAGCTGCTTTTTTATCCTATTTTTTCTTACAGCACTTGAGAGAACGGACAACAAAAGCGAGCTTTGCACCAGATCACACAGAAAAAAAAAAACAAGGGACCAACAAGCAATGGACAGCTATTCAGGAGTGACAGCGCAGAAAAGACTGCTGAAAGAATACAAGCAACTGCTTAAGGACTCGCCAGAAGGGCTAGTTGCCTATCCGACACTTGACCACAACATTTTTGAATGGACGTGCTTTATCGAAGGGCCAAAAGATACATTATACGAAAACGGGGTCTACGTCGCCAAGCTGAAATTTCCCAAGGACTACCCTCTTTCTCCACCGGAAATGACATTCGTTCCTGGATCCATACTGCATCCAAATGTCTACAAGGACGGCAGAGTTTGCATCTCCATTCTGCACCAGCCTGGCGATGACCCTAACCAGTACGAGACTGCAGATGAAAGATGGTCTCCTGTGCAATCAGTAGAAAAAATCCTTCTGTCTGTGGTTTCCATGCTAAACGAGCCCAACCTTGAAAGCGGTGCCAACATAGACGCCTGCAAATTGTACAGAGACTACCCTGATGAGTACGCCAAAGTGATCAAGAACGGAATTAGAAAATCATTGGGGATGGACTTGCTGAAATAGCCTCGCAGGCACATGCTGGGATTAACAATGGCAGCAGGCAGAATGGAGTTTTCAGTCGTTTTTAAAAAAAAAAAAAAACATGCAAACAAAAATTGTCCTTCTTGCTCTGTTTCAAAAGCTTGAAAAGAAGCAGCTCTGTGTGCGCCATGGCCTTACTGTCAAGCTCACTTCAGGCGCCGTGCACTTTCATCAGCTGCTTCAGCGATCAACAGGTGTTCTGCATGGAACAAGAGAACATTTGGTTGTTCCATTGATGCTAACTCCGAAGATCATTTTTGCCCACAAGCACAATGTAGCGCTCTTTTTTGGTCACTAAAAAAATATATATGCATTTTTTTTTTGCTTAGCTAAAAAAAGAAAAGACAACATAAAGATTTAATTAAGGCATTCTGCTGAAATGTTTCATTGATACTTTGTTTGGGAGCAGCTCAGCAAAGAGTGATTTATGGTACTCATCAGATCAAACAAAGTTACCTTTTAACAACCAACCTGCACGGCTAGCATAATTTTTCACAGAATATATAATCACGCACGCTGAAATAGAAGACCCCTTGACAGCGTTTTTATTTTGGAGAACGATTGAACAACAAGTTAACAACAGTGAAAATTTAAAAACAAAAAAAATCGGTTTGACTACTAACCACTAGGTTTTTTATTTTATTTTATCTCCAGTAACAGACTAGACATAGCAGCCGTTTTGCAATCAGTAAAAATGGCCAATATAAGAAAACTGTTGGTAGCTGTTCTAGCAGCCAACTTCATATCAAAAATCAGCGCTGTGTTCCTTGACCTGAACAACAAAACAAGTGTTGACGATGCTGCTGCATTACTAGTTCAAGGTACGCTTGACTACTACGCTGGGAACAAGCCAGGAGGAATCATTGGTATGTTCCAAGCTCCATACTATTGGTGGGAAGCCGGTGGTGTTTGGGGCTCAATGATTGACTACTGGTTCATCACCGGAAACGATACATTTGTCAATTTGACAAAGGAGGCTTTGCTTTACCAGGCTGGTGACGAATGGAACTACATACCTCTAAACCAATCCACAGTTGAAGGAAACGATGACCAAGCATTTTGGGGTATTGCTGCCATCAGTGCTGCTGAAAGAAACTTTCCAAACCCTCCAGAGAAACAGCCTCAGTGGCTGTACTTAGCCCAGGCTGTTTTCAACACAATGGCTTCAAGATGGGACACCCAGTACTGCGGTGGTGGTTTGAGATGGCAAATTTTCTCTTGGAACAACGGTTACGACTATAAAAACAGTGTTTCCAATGCTGCATTGTTCCACATTGCTGCCAGACTAGCTAGATACACCGGAAACCAAACTTATGTTGATTGGGCTGTTAAGATTTTTGATTGGATGGAAGACATCAAGTTGATAACAGTTGAAGATCCTTGGAGTTTTGTATATGACGGTGCCGAGATCACTAACAACTGCTCTGACATAGTTCCATATCAATGGACATACAACCAAGGCCTGGTATTGGCAGGATGTGCCTACTTGGCCTCTCACACAAACAGCACTTTATGGACAAATAGAACAGTAGGATTTATGAATTCATCATCTGTATTTTTCAACAACAGTGTTTTATTCGAAGCTGCGTGCCAAAAAGCTTATAGTTGTAACAACGATCAAAGATCGTTTAGAGCATACTTCAGTAGATTCATGGGGTTGACAGCCCAACTTGTTCCTGAAACACAAGATCAAATCATGACATGGATCAATGCCAGTGCAAATGCTGCTGCTGATTCTTGCTCAGGTGGTACTGATGGCCACACATGTGGTATTAACTGGAGTTATGGTGGCTGGGATGGCTGGTATGGTCTTGGTGAGCAGATTGGAGCCCTAGAAATCATTTTGAACAGTCAAATCATGTCAAAGCCTAAACCGTATACTCATAACACCGGTGGTACTTCAACTGGTGCCGGGGATGCTGGATCCAAAACCACTCCTACAAACGTTGCTCCACTACACATTACAGGAAAGGACAAGGCCGGTGCTGGTATCTTAACAGCTGTTTTAGGACTATCACTGATACTATCAAGTATATGGCTGATATTGTGATGTACGAACAAGGCTCTTTAGTTATTTTTACTATATATATATATATATATATTAGGTGTTTTAAGCATAGTTAGATCAATTTTTTAATAAAACAACACATAAACAGACTATATAAACAGACTATATAAACAGACTCAAATCAAAATTCTTAAAATTGACGTTCTCCACCTCACCTGCAAAGCTGTCAGAAGTGACATAGTTTTGCAAAAACATCAAATCATTTTCATTGAAACCATCTAAACCTAACGCTAAAACATCAGATGGTTTCACAGTCAAAGTTTTAGTATCTTTAGAATAGCAAAGAGAAGACTTCATCAAAGCCTTTACTCCCGAATCCAAAGCTTCAAGCCAGTTATTAAATCTTTCATGTTCCAGTGGAGCTTGCAAAGGGATATCTACGGCCATATCTACAAATTTGTAATAAGCAGGCTTGATGCTGTTAAAAGTGAAAACCTGGTAAATGAAATCTATGAATTTTTGAGATTTACTTTTCGAATCAAATCTGTTGTAGTCATTTTTGAACTTTGACATCAATTTCAACCCATCAACGAAAGTAGCGTGCAGAGCCTTGTTCTTTTTATCAGTTAAGACCACTTTTCCATTCTTATCCAGCTCTAATAACACTTCGTAATTGTGCACCGTGTCTTTCAATATCAAATCAGTAGTATACGCAATGTACTTTTCATTTGAACTACTTAGAACGTCTTCAAAATTAGATAAACAGCAGCTGTAGACAAGGTTTAGTCTAGAAGACTTGGATATTAATTTCAAATACTCAACTAATCTGTTTAGCTCATCAAAACTAACAGATGAGGAGTCTTTGTTTACAATTAGAATGTTTTTTCCAAGAATGAGCTGTTTCCATAATGGAAAAATCAAACAGTCAATGTCTTTTAGCAATTTACTAGGTTCTTTCCAAACAATTACATCATTTTTTAAAAAATCAGTTTTGGTAAATTCAAGCAGGATGCTTTTTGCTTCTTTTTCATTGTTCAGAATCCTTTTCATTAAGCTATCCAAAGACTTTACAATGGATTCTTGACTACCTAGGAAGCTGTTGAAAGTTTTGGTGCTCTGCTTCCCAATCAATCCTAAACTGAAAATTTTCACTTTGCTTCTATCTAAAGTGCTTGCTGAGTCTGTTATTTGGCTTATCACTTGCTTTGAGTTGTTGTATACTCTGGCAATGCTTATGTGCTTTTCGTTTTCTTCATCCAGAAGCTGAAACTTAACCGTATCGCTTTCTTCAGATATGTCATGGAGACCAGAAGGTAGGGACAAGTATTCAAGATCTTTGAAAAAAGAAGCCTTTCTTGTTGTTGAGTCAGAAAAACGCTGGTACTGCAGCAACGAGTTTCCTTTGGTTGTGTCAAACTGGCACAGGTATATTCCTTCAAATCCAGAGTTCATTTTGCAATTATCTATGTAAAAAAAAACACGTAACCTGGTTTTTTGGTGCCGTGTCTGGTTGTTGCTTTAATTGTGTCTGGCTGTTCTCTAACTGTATCTGTTTTAACAGCTACCCTCACTTTCTGTCTGACTAATATGGCTGCTCTGAATGTAATGTTCAGAGCCGAATACACTGTGTCTGAGGGGATATTGGCGTTAATGACTATGCCGGATTTCATGTATATATATATATATATATTTATTTTTATGACCGATGAACCGTGATCACGGCCAAAAAAAAAAAAAAGAAGCCAACTGAATTTCAATCCTCAAATGCCAAATATTTTAAAACTTTGAAGAAAGAAAAGTGCATACACAGCCTAGGTAGAGCCCAAAAACCTGGTTTATGCTGAATTATTGGTCTGCGGACCTGGCTTGAGTGGTGGCGGCCAAAAACAGGGGCAGTTGTGCGGTGCATGCTCGTGCTTTTCGTTTTGATTAACTCCAGGAGACAGCCAGCCACGTCGAAAAACGCTTTTGCTTGCAGCGAGACCATTCCTGCTTCTTTTCTCACTTGCCTATGCAGAAGTTACTAAAGACAGTTCCCAAAACCTCATCAGCATCGATCGAATCTCCTGTTATGCTTCCCAGGCCGGACGCCGATATGTTCAGGCACTCGCTCGCAATAAGCACGTCTTTGTCGTAGTAGGCATTATAAAAGTCGTTAAGACCATACATGACTTCTTGGCTTAGTATTTCGTACACTCTTGTTGACACCAAAACCGGCTCAGAGCCATTTTCACTGGTCATGCTCTTGAAAGCGCTGTTCAGCTCATCCATCAAAGGAGAAATTCCCAGTTCCGAGTTTTTGCTACATGAAATTTTTATCACTGGCAACTCTTTTTCAAAGCTGGAGCAAATCTTTTCAATCAGGGCTTCTAAGCCGTCTTTGCTTCCAACTAAATCACATTTGTTGACAACCAAATAAACCTTTTTGTCAGGGCTGTCCATAAACGAATTGTTTACCATTTCCACAATTGCAGGATCAACAGGATGCTTGCCTTGCATACGTTTGTCGGTAGGATCAATCATTAACAACGCAATGTCTGAGGCAGCAAACTTTTTTTTAGACTTCAGCATGCCCATCATTTCAATTTCGTCTAAAGTGCTCGTTCTTATTCCAGCAGTATCAGTGATAATGACTTTGAATCCGTTTAAGTCTAACACAGAGTCTATGCTGTCTCTCGTAGTGCCCGCAATGTTGCTCACTATCGCCAGGTCTTCATCAGATGATATCTTGTTGATCAAAGAAGACTTCCCAACATTGGGTTCACCAAGCAATGAAATTTTAATACCGTTTTTCAGGAACCTTGTCTTCTTTATTTTTTCTATAAAGAACTCAACCTCGCCTTTTAGTATGTCAATGTCTCTTTTGGCACTGTCCATAATTTTGTTGACATCATCTAAATCTGCGTCCTCACTGAAGTCAATGATAGCCGTCATTTTCATCATAGCTTTTAGGATTTGAGACCTCCAAAGCTCAAAAACTTGTTTGTTTTCTCCTACAAAACTTTTCAGAGCAGATCTTCTTTCAAGCTCCGTTTCTGAATCAATAATATCTCTGATACCTTCAAGCTCTGTTAAATCCATTTTACCATTTAAAAACGCTCTTTTAGAAAACTCACCAGGCTCTGCCATTCTAATGCCAGCTTCGCTGCTTGAAAGCGACAGATTAGAAAGCGTTTGAAAAAGCGTGTTTACGATCGACTTGCTTCCATGGAGATGAAGCTCTAACATGTCCTCACCGGTGTAGCTTTTGGGGCCATTGAAATAGAAAACCAGGGCCTTGTCAAGCAAAATGCTTTCTGGATATGTATACAGCTTCTTCAAAACGGCGGTCCTGCATCGCGGAAGCTTGTCTGTCTGCGTGAGAGCCTTGTATATGCTCAGTGACTGCGATCCAGACACTCTCACAACCGAAATTGCAGATTTGACTCCGTACGGAGTGGAGAGGGCATACACTGTGGGCGTGAAGTCTGTTGACCCAAAGCGTCTTTTGCAAACCGCTGAGACACTCTCGAAACGCAAGTTCATGCTCCCTCTCTTGTGGAGCAGCGCAAAAAACATATGTGATGTGTAGGAGTTCTGTGGTTTGGTCTCTGTATGCTGTTTCTTGAGTCTGTGAACCTCCAACGAAACCTCATCGCTGATGAATCACTTTTTAAATATGCAGATTGCATTGCTGAAACAAACTGGAAAAAGAATGAGCGACATGAGCGCGCTACCAATTGCAAGGACACCATGGGCCCGACCGTTTAATCAAATCTGAGCTACCAAGCTGTGAAGAGTGAACAAACGGCCCTCCGCCTGTGTTAGCAGTCAAAAAGAACATACGGCGGTAGCATTGCAACACAGAACAACACAGGACTACATGTATCCTGCCTCGGCTATGCTCCTCACCAAAGCAGCCTTCAAAGAGGGCCATTTATGAGGGCTCAACTGCCTGTAGTGCTCTGCAGAGCATATTGCCTGATTGGGTAAAAGCGATCTGGGCAGGTAAGCTAGGCACAGAAAATTTTTTAAAAAAAAAACATCATGCTTTTTTCCAAAAGAGGAAATCGAAGTGAAATTTCTGAAGAGCGAATATTGGCAATCATGAGAAAAATTTTCGTCAGCTTTTTTCACGTTTGGGCAAGTTTTAATTGGGTCTGTTTACATTTGGGGACGGTTGATGAGCATGGGTTCAGGCTGATGAACAGGCAATACAAAAGTTTTAACAACCAAAAACCATCTTTTTATTACTCTCACCGGAAGGCCACCTGGCAGGTTTTAAAACAATAACCACACAGCCCAAGATGCTACGTTCCTTCAGCAGAAATGCAATTAAACACACCTCTTCCACAGCAAGAAGATTTCAATCACACACAGCAGAAAGCGCTTTGGCCGAAAAGATGCTGATCGCCGATGGCAAGAAATTTCTAGCCAACTCTTCAACACCTACCTTCAACGAAAACTTGTCCAAAGTCAAGCATTTGAAGGAGCTGAAAGAATACACCTACAAAATCCAGCACTCATTCAAGCATTCTCCTGAGTTTGAAGAAGCGTTGAAATTACAGTCTGGATTGGCCAGTTTATACTACAGATTGCGTTTGAATGAATATCCTGGCTTAGTGAAACACTATCAGCTGGCAAAGTGCCTCAACTGCAAAAACAGTGAAGTTGCCACATACGACAACGAAAAGTATGCCAAAATTGGGTTGAATGCATTGAAAACACACATATTAACTAGACTGTACTTGAAATTTCCTAGACTGCCTTCAAACATATCATCTGAGCTTGCCAAGCAGTTTTTGAGCCATCAAAACCTATACAATGTCGGGTTGACCCAATTTGGTTTGGAATTAAATGATAAAACACTTCTAGATTCTTTTTTGGCAAACGATGATGCCTATGAATATTATGGCAAAGTCAATTCTTTGTACAACTTTGTCAACAAGAAGAACGCTGACGGTGTTGTGCAAGTTGTTGCATCATGCGAAGGATCTGATGAAACCAAGGTTCCTGTTGAATACCAATCCATGTCTACTGCCACACTCGCTTTGTTTGGATTGCTGAATAAGGAAGTCCCTCAATTATTTGAACTGTTTGCCAGAGATTTGTTCAATGTTGAAGAAGTTCCTGTTCAAAAGACTTTATCTATAAACTCAAGCACTTCTGTGCTAAGAGAAGTTATGTCTGCTGAAAACATGCCAACCCGTGTATATAAACTGTTAGCTGAAACCGGTAGAAAAACTTCTAATGCTGTATATGTTGTTGGTGCTTTTACTGAAGAAGGTGAGAAGCTAGGAGAAGGCTATGGCTCAAGCATTAATGAAGCTAGAAGAAGATCTGCGTTAGATGCCATTATTAAATACTACTCCTATTCTCCAACCTTGAAAAAAGGCGATATATTTTTTGGTAAAGGTGATCTGCATGCTTAGATTAGTCAGCAGCAATAACAAACAGATGAAACTAATTTGAAAGATTTAAAGTAGTGCTAATAGAAGGCTTTTTGCCCACAAACATTTATTAAAACTTTTCTTGTATATACAGAAACTTATAAAATATGAAAAAAGATCAAACAAACAAAACATGAAATTTATTATTATATTTATATATTTAGAATTGAAGCTTTACCAAGCCATTGAAACCATGCGTCAACTGAACATTAGTGATTGGACATTTCATTGTGTCGTCACTTATATTTCTCTGCAAATCCAAATTGTTGTAAATACAGTCATAACAGAAAACAATACCTGTGTCTTTACAGCATGTTGGGGTTTTCCAGTTTTTATGGCACAAAGGACATGCATTCTTTTTAAGTGCCGCAGTATACTTATTAGCAGGAAAAACAGGGTTTGGTAAAGGAACTTTTTCAGGAAGGTCTGTGTCTATAGATAGCATTGAGTTTATTAGATTTTGTCTGTTGTAGTATTCAATAATTTTAACTATTGATACCAAATACAAAAATATCTTAGAGCTGAAAGAACTGAAGTTGCTTGTCTTTTTTTGCTTGATTCCAAACAAGTATTGTAGAGGCGTGTAGTAGTTTGTCCAGTTCTTGTGGTATATCAATCGCATGCAAATCCTCAAAGTTTTCAAGGCTTTTTTGATTCTTGGATACCATTCAAACATCAATTTATAGTGATTGATGTTGATTTCTTTTGATACTTCTTTTTTAAAATCATCGATGCTGTCTTCCCAGAACTTGCCATTCTTTTCAATAAGAAGTTTTTTGTAATTCTGCTTTATAGTTTTGTATTTCTGCAGTAAGTTATGCTTGTGACTGTCTAACTTCCCAATTATGTAGTCAACACCGTAGTTGTCGAATAAAGTAATAAGAATCAAATCTTTTCGATCAATGTATTTATCGTTGTACTCATAGCTGATATTAAAGTTATTGCCTATGAACGTGCTGTCTGTTTTTTTCAAACAAAGATAATTCACTATTAAATCAAGCGCAAGAGTGTAGTCATCAAAGTTGTTATAAACTTTCATGATGTACTTATTTGAGTAGTAGTTTGTCACCAGAATCCGAAGAATGTACTGCAGACTTTTGGGAATGAGCTTTGATGTAGTTTCCACATTGTAAAGATCCAGAAGATTTGGCTTCAAGGCGCTGTCATTCATTCTGGCTCAGCAGGAGTTATTTTTCGATTCGGTCTGTTCTTTTCAGGTCTTTGCAAACAGTCTCTCTGCAACAGGCCAGCACGACTTAAACCATCAAAATCGTTACACAACTTCATAGAGGATTCTCTCAGCCATGATATTTTGCCATATTTTAAAACATTTTTAAAAACATTTTAAAAATTTAAAAAAAAGTGAATTTAAATTTTTTTTAACTTTTTTTTTTAGGATAAAAAGAAAATGATCATTAACTTTCTTTAAAGGAAAAAAAAATCGTTATATATAATTAATGCTATATAATATCATAAAACAAACTCAAGGAATAATTCATTAATTCCCAAGTTTCATCATTTAAGAAAATCATTTTTCTTTTTTTCTTTGGTAAAAATGTATGTAACAGATGTGGTTTTTTTAAATAAAGCAGTTATCGTTCAATAATTACCTGATTTATAAAACATCAACAGCGTGGAAACAGTCTAAAGCTTCTTCAACTCTCTTGTACATGGTCTTTTCACCTTCTCTGACCCAGACTCTTGGGTCGAAGAACTTCTTGTTTGGCTTGTCTTCACCTTCTGGGTTACCGACAGTAGACATGATGTAGTCCTTCTTGTTTAAGACGTAGTCTCTGATACCAATCAAGTAAGCGAATTGCATTTCAGTGTCCATGTTAACCTTGACAATACCGTTGTCAATAGCATCGTGGAATTCCTTGACGGTAGAACCGGAACCACCGTGGAAGACCAAGAATAAGGTCTTGGCATCCTTTGGAGCACCGATCTTTTCGTTGACGTATTCTTGATGTTCCAATAAGATTTCTGGAGATAAGACAACGTTACCAGCCTTGTAAACACCGTGGGTGTTACCGAAGGAAGCGGCAATAGAGAAGTTTGGAGAAATTGGAGATAAGGCTTTGTAGACTTCGTAAACTCTTTCTGGAGAAGTGAATAAGTCTTCCTTGGCGACGTGTTCGTTGTTGACACCGTCTTCTTCACCACCGGTAACACCGATTTCCATTTCTAACCATTGGTTCATCTTGGCTTGTCTGGTGAAGTATTTGACACAGGTTTCAATGTTTTCTTCATCGGTTTCTTCAGATAAATCTAACATATGGGAGGAGAATAATGGTTCACCGTGAGCAGCGAAGTATTCTTCATCGGCCTTTAGCATACCGTCGTACCATGGTAATAACTTCTTGGCACAGTGGTCAGAGTGTAAAACAACTGGAATACCGTAGGCTGGGGAGATAGCTCTGATGTAGTGAGCGGCAGCAACGGCACCTTGGATGGCAGCGAATTGGTCAGTGTTAGAAACACCCTTACCAGCGAAGTAAGCAGCACCACCGTTAGAGGTTTGTAAAATGATTGGGGACTTCTTGTCTCTGGCAGCTTCTAAAGCAGCAACAACAGTGGAAGAAGAAGTAACGTTGATAGCTGGGATAGCAAAGTTCTTTTCGTGAGCGTACTTGAACAAAGCGTGGACATCATCACCAACGATGACACCGGCCTTTCTCTTTAAAACGTTTTCGATACCCATTTTTATAATATAGTTGTAGTGTAGTTAAATATGTATTAAGTAATACTATTCTGGTTTTGTATTATTTTTGTTTTTTTGTTATTAAAATATTATTATATCTTGCTCTGAATAAAATGTATACAAATTGGTAACCATCTTCTTTGCTTATATAATGATTGCTGGAAACAAGATTCATCGAAAAAAGAAGGGAACCAAAAGAAAACCATGACAAAATTTTCGTCTTTTTACTGCTCTGATTGTGTTCTTCCTTTGAAAAAATAACGTGTTATAAAAAAATGCTAGTAGAATATTTTTTTGATCATACGATTTCGACCAAAAAAGTGAAAAAACACCAGTATAGGCACTTTAAAGATCTTTCCGGAAAAAAGCTGAACACAAATCTAATTTTTAAAGAGTAGTATTTTATTAAGAGCTTTTTGGGAATAAAATAAACGAAATAAAAAAAAAAAGACCAGTTTTTCTTACAAGAACTTATTTTCTTAATTAGGCAATCTGTATGACCTTGCATTTTTCCTGTTTTTTTGCAACCGACATTGTGCATTAATTTTTTGCTGTTTTAATACGTTTTTTTTTTTGCCGTCAATTTTGTTAAATCCTACGCAAACAGCAACATCTTGGGTGACTTTCTGACTTTTTTGAATTTGGTAATTGCACCTTTTTTTGGTTCAGAGTCGGAGATAACAAAACAAAGACTTGTGCTTTATTTTTAAGGAGTGTTACAACAAAACAGCCTGAAGGAAAACTAAAATTTATATATCACGTGCCATTGATAGGATTCCTTCCTATGCCATATTAATTTTTGGGACTGAAATATTAACAGCGACTTGCAAGTTGTCATGAGCTGAAAAAATAGTAACCATTTAAAGTATGGAAAACTTTGCAGCTTTGACATAAAAAACCTCAAAAATAGCACAAGACAAACGTTGAAATCATTGTCTGATGCTGCATTTGGTAACTGGACGGTTGCAACAAACCTATACAATCATATTAAATTTAATATAAAAACAGATATTAATTAAAAACCCCCGTGCTTTTTCACCTTTAAATTACCCACTGAAACGCTACAATGATAAAAAAAAAAAAAAAGTATAGGGATAAGAACATGCATGAAATGGTTTTTTGCAAACAAGTAAAAAAAAGAAAATAAAAAAAAGTTTATTTTTGTTTCTTATGACATTTTTTTAAACTGACGTTTTGATGACGTAAAATCATTTTTCTTGACCATGAATTTTAATATTACAGTAATGATATTATTAATGAACAATGTGTATTAGCTTAGCATTCGTTGCGCTTGATGACTTAAAAATAGAAGTATATTAAAGTTAGAAAGATGTGATTTAATTAATAGGTCAAGTAGACAAAATGGCAAGTGAAAGTTGTGGCTCTCAAGCATTGAATAAGACAGAATTTTCTTTTTGCTAGTGTCTGCATCATCTTTTTTTCCTTCTATTATTAGCAGTACTGGTTAAACGGATTTTTTTTTTTTGCTAACTTTGGCTCATATTTTTTTTCCGCTTGAAAATAGGCACAATTGCATTTATAATGTTTGTATATATATGAACAGTTATTTTAAAATTCTTGAACAAAAACCTTAAATTGTTCAGGTGATGATCCTTCAAATTCAAAATTTAATTTGTTTCACAGAACAAAATAAATAAAGAATAGGCCCAATAGCAAACAAACATTACTTATTTGCCAAATCTATCCAAAAATGTTGTCTAAAAAAATTGTTATTACTTCTTCTGCTTTATTAGCCGCTTTACAAAACGTTCAAGCTGAATCCCAAGAATTCGGATTGATTTCTATCAGATCTGGCTCTACCTTACAATACAGCTCTGCTTTAATCGATGTCAGTGACTCTACTGATGGCTACTACCCAATCAACATCGGTTCTTCTTACGGTAAACCAACCTGGGAATATGTTGTTGATGACCAAGGTCACTTAGTCGCCAACGGTTCATACTACTGGGCCATCATTCCTAACACCAACGGTCAATACGGTGTTACTACTGATGTTTCCAAGGCCATCAAAGGTTTCTCTATCCAAGACGGTAACTTAGCCAGTGCTCAAAACTACATTTTCGAAGCTGTTCCAAACAACTCTGCTTGGGACTTATACTCTCAAGACGCTGATGGTCCAAACGGTAACAGTGATAACAACTTAAGCATTGCTTTAGCTTGCTACACTACCTCTGGATTTGCTTCCGACTTTGTTCCATCCCAATCCAGCAATGACTCTGTTAGCGGTTCTAACAGCACCAGCACTGTTGCCAGCAACACTACCACTACCTTAGCTCCATCTTCCGCTGCCGTTGACAACTCAACTGTTGCTATTGTTTCAACCAGTGCTGCTCCAGCCAAGGCCAGCTCCAGTGTTGCTGCTTCTTCTGTTGCTTCTACTTCCGCTGCTGCTACCAGCGCTGTTGTTGCTTCCTCTAACGTTACTTCTGCTAACAGCACCTCCTCCAACAGCACCTCCACCAAAACTCACAAAAACGGTGCCGCTGGTGTTGCCAAGGGTTCTATCAGTTTGTTAGCCATGGGTTTAGCTGGTTTATTCTTATAATTGTAGACTAACAAATGTTTTCAGTCCCATTCCATCCCAATAGGCTGGTGAAACCGAAAAATAATATATATATACACACTCGGTTATATAATAGTATTCCTTAATTTTATAATAGTTTTTAACGTCCATATGGCTGCATGGCCAAATGATTGTGAACCGTTTAACTTTTAAAGTCTTTGCTGTTCATTCAGAAAATCCCGGTCATAAAACGTCTTATCAGCGCCGTTGAAACTTATCTGGATTCGTTATCTTATTAACGTTGATCACATGACACATGTACTTGAAACACTACTAGTGCATCATCCGAACCTACACGGGAGCGCATCTTAACCTAGCCGATTAGCTTTTCAGCATTACAGGAGAAATCATTCTGTGCTCTAGATAAATCTAAATATAGACATTGCGTTCTGTGCTATGTCCGTTTTTTCTTAAATGGTTACAGCTGCGTCTTCTGGTTTTTTTTTTCCACTTTTTGTTTTCTAAAAATAAACCTCCAGCCAAAAAAAAAAAAAAGAAAATAAAAACAAAGCAACGAAAAATTTTTGTTTGTTGACTGAGGGCAGATTTATTCTCCGCATGCGTGCATAAAAAAAAAAAAAAATTTAACAAAGCGTCTTGGTGCTGAAATGATTTGTCCTGTTTTCATGTTTACCTGAATGGTTCGAGCCGATTTTCTTGATTCATGGTGAAGTTGATGCAGTATGAAAAGTTTTATATGTAGAGAATAATTATATAAAACCATAGTCGAAATCAACCACATATTCAACCATCTAATAGATACTTCTAACTATTACACGCTGACGAATTTGCTACTATAGAGATTACATCGATATATCAAATCATCAATTTTTTTCCAACCATCACAAACAAATAAAATGCAATTTACTAGCTTAAGTTTATACGCCTTTGTTCTAAGTGCCCTAGCTTTGAGAGCTGCTGCCATTCCTCCAGCATGTGTTTTAGCTTGCATCAACCAAGTTTCCCAAAAGTCTGACTCATGCTCCAATGGTATGCAAGATGTTTCCTGTTACTGTAAAAATGAAGCTCAAGCTATGAACTCCTGCTTTTCTAAAGTTTGCCCAAGCGGTGAATCTTCAAATGCTTGGAGCAGCTTTAAGTCAACATGTGCTAATTTCAATGTCAACAACTTGTTGGCTGTAAGCTCATCCTCTTCCAGCTCATCCTCTTCTAGCTCTTCTTCCTCAAAGACTTCCTCATCCACATCCTCTTCAAGCTCATCTACTTCAAGCTCATCAGCTACCCCAACTTCTTCAAGCTCATCAGCTACTCCAACTTCTTCTTCAGTTGCTTCTACCACTTCCTCAGCTGCTTCTAGTACCTCTTCAGTCGAATCTTCTACTTCTTCTGCTGAATCCAGTACTTCCTCAGTTGAATCCACCACTTCCTCAATTGAATCCACCACTTCCTCAGTTGAATCCACCACTTCTTCTGCTGAATCCAGTACTTCTTCTGCTGAATCCAGTACTTCCTCAGTTGAATCCACAACATCAGCCAACTTAACTTCATCCGCTGCCCCAACTGTTATTTCAACTTCTATTTTACATAACTCAACTTCCGCTTCCTCAGTTAAGTCCAATACTTCATCAGTTGCACCAGTAACCACTTCCAGCTTCACTGCTGTTCCAACCTCTTCTGTTCCAGTTGTCAATACTACTTCTAGCACTGCTATTTCTAGTATTTCCAAGGGTTCCGGTTCTGCCATCGAAGTTTCTTTAATGGCCTTATTTGCTGGTGTTTTAGGATTATTCTAAAAAAAAAAATTGTAATTTATTTTTAAAAAACTAGCTAAACACATATGATATTTTTTTATATACCCTGAGATATATGCTGCTCTTTTTCTCTATCAAAAGGTGAACATGTACTTCTTCTTTTTTTTTTTTAAAGAAACATTTAAAGACTTCTTTGTATACTATGCTCTTTAATTAATAATCATATTTGCCTAATAGTTAAAACAAATTATTGATTTTCAACTTTTAATTTTTTCTTTTAAGCTGTTTTCTCTGCTTTTTTTTTTTTTTGCTGTTTACGAAAAGATGCAAAGTACTTGTTTTTTTTTTCTTTTTCAGTTTCATTTTTTCGTAATTGGCTTAACGTACTGTAGTTAATAATCATATTTAAAAGAAAACAACTTTGATCAAACACCCAATTCAACAGCGAGCTGGATAAGAACAAGTGAATTACAAAAACTGTTGTAATATTTTGTTGCTGCAAAGACAATTTTTCCTCTTAAAAACACAAATCAGCAATATGTTCAGAGCAAGCAAGCCAGCATCCATTTACCGTAAGCTAATATCTGCTGACTTTGGTAAAAAAGATGAAACAACAGTTCATAAGTTTATGAATGCTTTACAAGTTAAGTCTGTCAAGCATGAGTTATACCATTTTGACACTGCCATCAAGGAAACTATACCAGGGATGGATAGCGAACCTAAACCTACTGATGTATACAGCAATTATTTGAATGTTTTAAAAAACAAGAGCAAAGAAGCTTCTACATTAAAAGTGCAACAGCTAAGAATGGAGCAAGTGTTTTCTCCTATGTACTGCATGAAAATGGCTTCTGATTTCAAAGGGAAAATGTTTACTTCACCAAGCAGCATTTTCAAACCTTCTTTAAGCAAATATGTTCCACACATGAGCGCAAAGAATGTTGAAGGCAAAAAGGTGAATTTAGAAGACCATTTGAAGGACAAGGTATCTATTGTTATATTCAGACCGAACGTTAAAAGTGCAAATGACTGGATTAGAACATGGTTTGAAACTGATGATAAAAAATCTAACTATTTGGACTCGTACCAAGCATTTGAAGAATACGATAAAGAGTATAGAGCTGAGACCAATAAACTAATCAAAAAAAACGCAGCACATAAAGTCAAAAAGTTTACCATGCCTGCAAATAACAAAGAGCAAACAAATTCTAGAAACACTAAAAACCATTATTCCATTTTACCTACTCAAATAGTACAAGTTAACACAGTTAACTCTGCTTTGCAAAAATTTATCAATGTGCTAATGGAGGGCTCTTTGAAAAAACAAATTCCTAAAGAGCACAAACCAAACTTTTTTACACTGGATACTTTCAGACAGTACCCATTTCCTATGAAATATAACTTAAACATTTTCAATCCTTACTCCCCAGTAATCTTTGTAGTTGATGAAAACTTGAAAATTAGATGGACCGCCTCAGGAGCTGTTTCAAGTGAACAGGAGCAAAAGTTGCTATGGGATGTTGTCAACGATTTAAGATTAAAAAACAATGCTTAAATTAAAAAAAAAAAAAAGAAGCGATTGTTTATTTTTTGAATACCTGCTATATACTGTAAATAATTTCAACAATTCAAAATTTTTTAAAAAAGTAGTTCCTGATGTTTTATACATAATAAATGCCACTTTATCACTATTTGCTTACCATGGATAGTGCGATATTATTAAATAGCCACCAACAAGCACGTGACAAATGCGTGGAATTGAAACATGTTAACGGAGAGAAGCTGTTTTTTATTTTTTCTTTTTATTACTTCTATTTTTTCAATTTAAATTTTGAGTTTTCAATGTGAGCATTCTTATTTATATGCTGCATTACGCTCTGAATAATTTGTAATACTGTTCTAAAAATTAATGCCCAATAACCAACAGAAATATTTACCTTTTGATTAAGATATGGAGCCAAAAAAAGAGGTTTCACCACATGCTTTAATTTACAGATTGCATGCCAGACCTGTGGGTAGATTTCTGTTTGTAATGTGCGGAACATTTTACTCACTAAAATTCATGAGTGAGTATATGAATAGAGCTGAAAAAGAATAGATACCAAGTAAGAAGTCGGTTCAAAAGGTGCCTTTGCTTAACCAATTTTTTTTTTTTTTTAAAAAAAAATCCTGCTGGGCAAAGTTTAAGTTCTAAATTATAAATCCATTTAATAATAACAGTAGTAATAACAAAAGAAGCATTGTACAAGCATTGGCAAGATAAATACTTACTTTTTTTTTTTCATATCATTTTCAGGTATTGATTTATTAAAGGAGGAATATTTGTCTTAATTATTAATATATAATAATTGATTGTTTATATTTAATTTTTCTGTTTTTTTCATTAAACATGCTGCATTCAGCCCAATAAAAACAGAGATATTTGCTGTAGTCCCGCAGGAAACACAAACTGCTTAGTAAATTACTTCATTGATTTTTTTAAGTTATCAGCAACGGCATCTAAGAAACCATCAGTGTCAACGTATTCATCTGGAACGCCTCTAGCAATAGCTAAATCTTTTGTCATGATACCGTTTTCAACTGTTTGAATGGTGATTTTTTCTAGTGTTTTAGCAAATTCAACAACATCTGGAGTGTTGTCTAATTCACCTCTTTTAATCAAACCTCTAGTCCAAGCAAAAATAGAGGCAATGGAGTTAGTAGAGGTCTTTTCACCGTTTAAGTGCTTGTAGTAGTGTCTGGTGACAGTACCGTGGGCAGCTTCGGATTCAAAAGACTTACCATCTGGGGAGATCAAAACAGAAGTCATCAAACCTAAAGATCCAAACCCTTGACCTAAAATATCAGAAATAACATCACCATCGTAATTCTTTAAAGCCATAACAAAACCACCTTCGGATTTTAACATCTGGGCAACCATGTCATCGATTAGTCTATGTTGATAGTTAATACCTAGCTTCTTAAATTCGGATTTGTAGCTGGTTTCATATACGTTTTCAAAAATATCCTTGAATCTTCCATCGTATTTCTTTAAAATGGTGTTTTTACTGCTGAAGTACAAGTCCATCTTTTTGTCAATGGCAGTCTTGAAACAGGAATGAGCAAACCCAGTGATACTTTCGTCAGTATTGTACTGACTTAATGCAACACCACCACCGTTTTCAAAGTTGTAAACAGGAATAGTTTGTTTTTCGCCGGTCTTAGCATTGGTAAAAACCATATCTAAAGCACCACCTTCCTTTGGAACAACTAGGTCTTGACATTTGTAAATGTCTGCATGAGCATGTCTACCAATGACAATTGGCTTGTTCCACTTCGAAACTAATCTTGGAATGTTAGAAATAATAATAGGTTCTCTGAAAACAGTACCACCTAAGATGTTTCTAATAGTACCGTTTGGTGATCTCCACATCTTTTTCAAGTCGTATTCCTTGACTCTGTTTTCATCAGGAGTAATTGTGGCACACTTGATACCAACACCGTACTTCTTGATTGCGTAGGCGGAGTCCTTGGTAATTTCGTCGTTGGTTTCGTCTCTTTTCTTGATACCTAAATCATAGTACTTTAGGTCAATATCTAGGTATGGGTGAATTAAAGTTGTTTTAATTTTGTTCCAGATGATTCTGGTCATCTCATCACCGTCTAGCTCAACAACCGGTGTCTTAACTTTAATCTTGCTAGCTTGTTGCAGCAACGTAGATCTGATATTGAACATATTGTATGTATGTATTTTTCTTTTTGGCTATGATGTAAAAGTTTCAGTTCTTGGTGATCTCTCTAATACTTCTGTCTTAAGCTCTATTTTGAAGCAAATCAGATAAACCGATTAAAAAGTATTTAAGTTGTTACCCATTTATATATGAAAATTGTCTAAATACATTTAAATGCTTTACAATTCAGGAAAAGAAAAATTTTTCAGCTTTTTGTTTTTGAAATTTTTCACATTTTAATTCATAAACTTTGTTCATGACTAATTATGCCTTTAGAAGAGCTTCCCCTCACTTAATCATCATCTTCAAATCTCTAAAGAGGGATATGGGTATTTAAAATGTTCTTTTTTTTTTAAATTTTTTACCGTTTTGAGTTAAAATCGGACTCCTGTATCGGGGTTCTTGGGCTCATGACTACGGCTAGAGTGCTTGCAAATACATGGTAGCGGAAGAAAAAGCAGGAATAGGAATGCGTGCTGGTCACAATGCCTGTGAGCGAAAACGGAGGGGATGTTTAATCAAATAGGTGAAGTGACTATTGAACAAATCAATTGTTGCTGCTATGCGAAACATTGCGTGTGAAAGGCTGTGTAAATCAAAAAACCCCAAAAAGAGCCTAACTTCTTACAGATTCAGTAAAAAAAACAAGAACGATCAAGCCATCAAAGGGGAGCTAGCAGTGTTAGAAAACACAGAGTGCCAACTGGTGTTATACAGAAACAGTACCTGCCACTAGGGCATTGGTGTTACTGGGACCTTTAGTTTTTTTATCCATTTTGCTAAAAGCACACCATTGTCTTGGACTGGGTTTTCAGCAGCCATTGCATCCAGAGCCTCTATTGGTGAGTTTATCACTAAATGCATACGTAGCCATGTGCTGCTTTACACAAGCGGTGGCAATACATCTCTTTTTCTTTTTCAAACAAATGAAAAAGATATACTCAATTTTTGTTTTAAAAATACAGTCAAGCTTGGAAATGATGTACAACACCAAACTTAATAAGCAATAAAAGCCTAGAAGTGGATAATGCCCAAGCACTTTCTAAAGATAAAAAAAATGCACGGATCATCAACTAAAAACGAGTTTAGTTCAAGCTCTAAGCATGTATGCAAAATAGCCGCTCACCATTAGCGTTTGAGAAGATGAGTAACAACAAAGAAAAGGACATGAAAATGTTGTTAAAATAGAAAATTTAGAATCCTATTAAAAATTTAACATATATGCATATCACATACATGTACACGATTTAGTATATATAAAATCAATTCAACTGCAATAGAATAAGAAGCAGTTGTGAAGCTGAATAAGCCACACAAAAGATTCTCAGAGACCAGTTGGACAATTAGCACATTAGTGCTTTTTTGTTTGTTTGCATAAAGGGCCGCTAAAGTGAAAACTAGTTTTTGATGCACACCACAAGATGATATGCAATTTTCCAACTGACGCATTGCAGTTCTTAACATTGATAAGTTCCAAATTGATAAACATAAAAAAAGAAAAAAAAAAGAAAAATTTAAACCGTAATCTGCATTTGATAAATAATAAATAATAATCAGTGATTATGAATTTTCTTTCTTTTTGGTAAATGGAATATGATTATTCATTATTTCGACATGAAAAATAGTGATTAGAACATTGCATTATATGTTCTGCCACACTCTCCTATTTTTGTTTTTTTCCTTCTGTTATTGGTAGATATAAAATGAACGAGCACCTTAGATGTTACCGGCTCTCTTCAATTGTAAGTAGGTGACAGCGAATGGAATGGAGTAACCAACGATGAAGAAAGAGTAGTGGATGAACTTGTATGGAATGACTCTGTTTTTGACCTTGAATGGCAAGTTAGAGTATAGTTTATCAGCAACACCGTATTGATGTAATTTTTGGGATTGGACAGAGAATTGTCTTCTTTGTTGAGCTAATTGTTTCAAAAACATGTTGGAATATTTGTTGGTGTTTATGTGTTTGGTGATATTGTATTAAAACGGGGTTTTCCTTCTCTTCTCTTTATTAAGGAATAATTATAGCCTATAACATAGATGAAAGACAACAAGCTCGACACAAATGATACTAATCCTCATCAATCATATTTTTATCCATAAAAGCAGTGTTTAAAATTTTTCCTAAACGTCCGCTCTACCCATATGCTGACTGCTACGGGCAGGTTATATATCGAAGTATGCAGACAGGGAAAAAAAGCAGACCAAAAAAAAAAAAAAAAGAAAGAAAATTTTTTTTCCCTGGAGCTTCTTGCTTTCGGAATTTGCTGCCTCCAGATAAGCCTACGCGCGCCAATACATGGCGATTATTTTTGTTTTTGGTTGTGGAAAACGCGCGGAAACATCAACCAAATGAATCTGATTGGATCACAGCAGGTCACGTGGAGGTGGGATGCTGCAATTTCATTGGCCGACAACAGGCAGCCAAGGATGGCCACTTTGGAAACGGCAGCACCAAACGCTGTGAACAAGGTGCTTGAGCAGGCCCAGACAGCGCAGCAAAAACAGTTCTCATTGCTCACCAGAGTGTTGTTTCTACGCTCTGGCTCCGGTTCGGGGGATCAAGCAGCCGAGCCTCCTGCTGGGGATGGAGCAACAAAGCATGCAGACAGTGGAATCCAGCCTGGCTGCTGCAATACCGAGATTTGCCTTCACAGCACGGCGTTTAGGCCGCTGTAATACCCTGATTTGCCTTCACAGCACTGCGTTTAGGCTGCTGTGCTGGCCATCCGAGCCACCAATCACTTCCTCTGAATCCTGCTCAGATCCATTGATTAAACCAGACTTGACCATTCCTCGCTCCTGGGTTTTCTCGGAGATAGCCCACTTCCCAGCCCGCACATTCGCCGTGCTCACAGCCTGCGAGCTACCAGAGAATCTATACAGGCTACCTGAAAAAACAGAGAAAAAAAAAAAAGTAGCAACAGCTGAAAATTTTTTTGGGCTCACGCCTTGCAGAAAAAAAAAAGCAGGTAGCAATCGTTCTGTTTCTTTTTTTTTTTTTTAAATATTAGCGTTAATAATAACAGATCTTATTACAAATTGATCATGCAACTTCATAGAATCAGAGGCTTATTGCACGAAAACCAAGGACATTTCTTTCATACAACATAATCAAACACTCACAAATATAACAACATGGCTATTGCTCCAATCAAAGGTACACACATCAGAAGAACTTTCTGGGACATCGGTTTCAGTTTATTCCTAGGTGGCTTAGGTGGTTCTTACTACTGGTACTACTTCCACAAACCATTAGTCGCCAAGAGAGAAGACTACTATGCTTCTTTAGCCAAGCAAGCCGAAGAAATCGAAGCTTAAGCAACAGGGGTTCACCAGTGACAAAAGCTATTATCAATGAAACGTTAAGCTCCCAAAGGAAAGATAAATTTCACATACTGTTCCCAAGAGTATAAACAGAAAACGAGAACTAATATTAACAACTATGAGAAAGACGCACATGCTTCAACAACTAGCATTGCAAAAAGGTAGCCAAAATAAACATTATACCGCCTGATTCACATCCGCTGAGACTTTGAACTACAAATAATTAATTAACTAACTGACTAACTAAGAGGAAGAAACTTTTTTTTTGTTTTTTTGTTTGATTAGTCTATTGTTATTTATTATAATCAAGCAACGAACATTTATTTATTTATTAGGAAGCTTTTGGGGCCGTCTGCATTAGTTCAACAAATATTCTTATTTATAAACATTGTGAATTATAATGAATTGAAACATTTTTTTTTTCTATTTTAAAAATTTGTCTGCAAACGAAAATTCAGAAGACACGTAGAAGCTCTTACTAATACTCATACAACTACTTGATTTTTAAAATCATCATTCTATATATGTAAGTATGCTTTTAAGAAATCAATATATGTATATATCTATAGTCAAATAAACAATCTTGTTCTTCTTATATTCCAGAGAAGCAAAAAAGAAATAAAAAAAAGATTTAAACAACTACATAATTGTGTTTTGTAAAGCTGCTATTAGTCAATATACAATAGAGACTGAACTGCTTTATACTAATTTATCAGCTATGACAGTAATCGGAACGTGCTGTGCGGTATTGTTAGACTGTTCTGAAAAATCAGCATTGTTGTTTGACACAAGCATTTTGTTTAATTTGTCAATTGTAGCTAGCTCACCAATGGTAGCTCCACCAGTTATCAAAATAACGGTTTTGGCGAAAGAAACTGGACTTGATTTACTGTATGCTCCAGTTTTGTGTTTTAAAAGATTCTCTTCCGAAACTGTCAACAACGGCAAGCCCATAAACTCACTTGGTGACTTAGTGCTCAATGAATCTGGTGAATCAGCAAAGCTTTCTCTATGACCTACTATGTCATTGGGTATGCCAAGTTTCAAAATACTTGGGTTAAAACCATTGATTGTTAAAGAATATTGAATCAATCTTGTAATGATCGGTACCACACCACAGTAAGCAAACGAAAGCG